>JACWFO010000089.1:103409-246015 GCA_019775505.1 Leucosporidium yakuticum | reverse complement strand
CTCGGTTCCCAACTCGCTCGACTCCCAAGTCCTCCTGCCACCCTCAAGTGGAAAGTTACCTGTTCTGCACGGGACTAGTATCAAGTTGTAGTACTCTCGCGGCTGACCAAGCTAAGCCCTTCAAGGTCTCTGTTCTGCCTCACTGCAGCTCGGCGGAAGCTCGGCAGCGCCGAACTCGAACTCGACCAAACGTCTTGCAGTGAATGCTCCAGATGGTAACGGGGTGGCGCTTTCCAACCTTTTTACTTAGTGTCTTGATCCCTTTGACACTCTCACTCCTCTTGTTCGCCGCCAGCGCCTCCCTCGGGCGAGACCTCCCTCTCCGCGCCGCGTCCGAATCAGTCCCTCGCGTGACCTCAAAGCTGAGGGAAGGGATTCGCTTCGACGGAAAGAATCCTAGCATTATCTTGACCTACAGCTCTGCCCCTCTGCGCCTCAAGAGTGATGCCTCTTCGTGCGCCTCCAACCCCAGGCGGCGGGGATCGAGAGCTCCCCCTCTTCGCCTTCGCCCATCTCCTCGTTTTCCACCACAACACTTCGATCAACCTCCAGTCTAGCTCAGGAAGACGATCAAGCGCCCCAGAAGCTCCCAGTCCTTCTGCACCTTCAGCCCATCAACGAGTCTCCATCTCCTGAGCTCACTCTCAGATGGCCGGTGAGCGCTCTTCACAGCTGCAATACAAAGCAAAGCTGACTCTAATCACTTGCAGCACCCCTCTACGTCACCGACTCTGGACAGCTGTGGCATGGTAAGACCTGCAGCGAATGGGGGGGATTGGCGCACAGCCGCTCAAACGAGATGACGCTGACTTGCTGGCGTCTATACAGCTGGACAGATCCTGCTCGCATTCGTAGGGCTACCAGGTGAGTATTCAATCTACCTGCAGCTCGAACAGCAGCTCGCAAAGAGCCTCATGAAGAGCGAGATGGCGCGTGGGGCAGCATCCAACTGATTAGCTCTCTCCTCGCTTACCCTGCAGCTCGCGGCAAGACGTAAGCTCGTCACTCTACACCAGCTCGATACAATAGCTAACCACTACTCTCCACAATAGTCACGTTTCGCGTAGTGTCGAACGCTACCTCCGCTGGCTTGGAGTCAAAACAGAGGGTGCGCTCGCTCTTCTTGTACTCTCTCCAGCTTCATTGAAAGCTCACTGACCTTTCCCAACAGTCTTCTCTCTCGGTGATCACCGCCGACGTGTGCTAGGACCGACCGAAAAGCTGCCGCCAGACTACTTTAGCCCAAGTGGTCGAACACCCGAGACGGAGGAGATGAGAAGGAGGGTGAGGATCAGCTTGGAGGATGATGTAGCGGCATTCTTTTCGGAGGGAAGAGGTCAGGTGGCCATCTACGACGCCAACGTGAGTTCGCTCGGCGCCCGAGACAGGGATCCGGGGCAGAGCTGACCCTCTCCACCTTCGCAGAACGGCACGAGGGAGGTGCGCAAGGAGGTGAGGGAGAAGTTTGAGTCGATGGGCATCAACGTCTTTTTTATCGGTAGGTTCCCGCCGCTCCCGATCCGCCCCCGCCGAACTGAAGGCTGACCTCTCGGTCCTCATGCAGAGAACATCTGCACTCGGGAGGACATCGTCGAGGCCAACATTCGTTCGGTCAAGATCAGCTCACCAGATGTACGTCTTCTCACCTCGCTCAAGCTACTCCAAGCTCATCCCCTCCCTCGCAACAGTTCCAAGGCTGGGATCCGGATCTCGCCGTCAAGGCCTACATGGCTCGCATCGCCGAGCACGAGCGTCGCTACGAGACCATCGAGACGAGCAACAACCCCTACGTCAAGATCTACAACGTCGGAGAGCGCCTCGTCGTCAACAACATTCGCGGCTACTTGCAGTCCCGAATCGTCTTCTTCCTCATGAATGTGCACCACAAGAAGCGCACCATCTGGTTCGCGAGGGTGAGCTTACTCTTTTGCTACACTCGAGAGCCAAAGTTGACCTCGAGTCCACAGTCTGGTCAATCTCTCATCGAGCACTCGTACAAGGCCGATTCCGACCTCTCGCCCGCTGGACTCGACTACGCCGACAAGCTACGAGACTTTATCGTCAACAAGCGTGCCGAGTTGCTACAGGAGCGCGTCAAGGCGGGAGAGAAGGCTTCTGAGCGGCGATTGACGGTGAGTTGAGAGTCGACTCGAGCCCTCGGCGATTCGCTCACTCCGTTCTTCGCACAGGTCTGGACTTCTGCCCGCCGGCGCTGCCTTTCCACCTGCAAGCCCATCGCGGACCTCGGCTACAAGGTCGTCGAGCGGCAGCAAATGTACGAGCTCAACCCGGGAGACGTCGACGGCTTGACGCACCAGCAGATCCAGGAGCTCTACCCCGACGAGTTCAAGAATCACGAGTTGTACCCGTACAGCCACCGTTACCCTCGAGGAGAGAGCTACCACGACCTGAGCGTTCGGTAAGCTCTCGTCGTCATCTCTCCAGTCTCGGCGGTCGAGCTGACCTCTCCCGAGCGCAGATTGGAGCCCGTTATCCTCGAGCTGGAGCGGGAGCCGGCTGATATCCTTTTTGTTGGCCACGCCTCCGTTATTCGCTGCGTGTTGGCATATCTTCAGGTGCGTTTAGCTTCTCTCGCCCTCCGAACGCGAGCCAAAGCTGACTTTGCGCCGACTCGCAGGGTCTCTCACCACAAGAGATCCCCAACGTAGAGCTGAGGCGAGGAGACGTCGTTCAGGTGACACCGAGTGCTTGTGAGTGTTCTTCCTCGACGACCTCGAGAGCGCCGAGCTGATTCATCTATTCTCGCAGACGGCGTCAACTTCATCACCCACTTCTTCGCTCAAGGAGTTTGAGAGCGGATAGTCGGGTATCTTTCTGCAACTCTCATGTTGAGCTGCGTTGGCGTGGAGAGAACTGTCAATTGGCGAGCTACTATCGGACTTGCTGCGCCGCGAGAGCCACCCTCTGCCTTTCGTCCTGCTCTTCCAGCTCTCTCAACCGTTCCGGTGGGTCGAGAAGGCGAACCCTGCAAAGCGACAGCATTAGCGGAAGCTATGCCGAGTAAAAAGTGAGAGCTCACAGGATTCTCGGCGTCTCGAGCCAATTCCTCCCTCCACTTCCTCGCTCTCGCTTCCAGATCTCGGTCCAAAAGTACCTGTAGAGAAAGATGGTCAGCTCTACTTCAGTTCGAGCTCCATTCCGACCTCTGCAACTCACCACCAGTGCCCTGCGAGCAATCCCAGCGCATCGCCCATGATTACGCCGAGCCCCCAGCCCGAGGAGCCGCCGCTTGCTAGAGCCCACGAGAAGAGGCAGAGAGCAAAGGGAAGGTACGGCGCCGTGATGGTGATGATGCCGAAGAGGGAGAGGCGGACGGCGGGGTTGAGGCGCGACCAGAGGTAGACGAGCTGTGAAGGCGAAGAAGGTGAGCCGAAGGGGGAGGGAGTAGAGACGAGGAATGTGTACATACAGTGAAGGAGAGGGGCGAGGCGAGGAATGGGGAAGGTGAGAGCGGTGAGAGAATCTGCGAAAGAGGGAGGTCAGCTCGGCGCCGAGCAGACGGACGAGGGAACTCACCAAAAGCAGGGTACAGGACACGATGAGCAGCCAGGTGTAATCTGCTTTTCGACCGTGGAATGCGCCATCCTCCAACAGCTTCGAATAGCGAGCACTGCGAGGCGAAGGGGGGTCAGCTAGCTCGCAGAGTCGATGCACCGGCGCTTGAGCACTCACAAGAAGAAGAGATGGAAGACAAAGTCGAGTCCTATCGGTCCCCAGTACAAAAAAGTGGTGGCTATCCTCCAGAGCTGCAGGGGAGCAAGAGAAGCGGATCAGCTCACGCCCTGGAGGTCGGTAAGAAGTTGGCGACGTCTTGAGCGCCCGAGGGTCACCTCGATCTTTCTTTAAGAAACTTCTGCTCCCCCTCGAGCTGCCGCACCTCTTGCTGTCCTTCTCATCGCCCTCCAAGGCAGCCACGACGTCAAGGAAGCACCACGCACCTGTCCTTGTTCAATGGCTGAGCGGTAGGTGAAGTAGAGCTGCAGCGGCGTGACGATGTTGCATTGCTGTAGATGTACAGAGTCAGTTGGGAGCTTGGGTAGCTACTCGAAGGAAGAAACGCACCACGGCGACGCTGATCGCTGTCGAAGCGCTGAGGCGAGCTCAACGTGAGTGATTGAAGAGCTACAGAGTTACAGAACACTCACATGAGGTAAGCCTTGGTGATTGGCGGTGGGTCCAAGTCCATGTCGGCGATTCGGAGCTGAGCTCAGCAAAGCGGTCGGATGCGAAGAGCGACCGGCAACTCGGGGCTTCGTCTCTTGCCCTCCTTCCACATCCCTTCGAGCATGTCGTCTCTCTCGTTTCAAGCTGCCGGAGTTGTCGGGCTGCTCACTGCTGTCGGTCATCTGCAGTACGTTCCATCTCGCTCTTTTTGGCTGCCGAACCCCACAAGGCTTACGCGCTCTCTTCTTCGCAGGATGGGCCGTTCTGTCCTCTCACCAGCCATTCCCGAGACTCAAGCAGCCCAAACCGCTCTCAAGGGATGGTACCAAGGTCTGTTTGCTCTGCTGTGAGCTAAGCCGAAGCTGACGGGAATCGCTCCCCACCTCGCGCTTGCCTCCCCTTCGGCTCTGTAGGCGTTTTCATGTACGCCACGTTCGGTAAGATCTCTCTGGACTCATCTCGGCGACGCGAAGCGCTTACGGCGCTCTCACGCAGGGCTCAACTATCTCCGAATCGCCGCCGTTCCCATTCTCGCGCCCTTGGACTACGCCATCCTCGCTGGTCAGGGTGCCATGCATCTCTACACTCTCTTCACCATGCCCGACCTTCCCCCTCGGGTCCTTAGCGGTGTCCTCCTCGGTCTTGTCACCGCCGGACTGGTGACAAAGTGAGAGGGTTCGGCTCGGGTTGCTGTGATTCGTGGGGTTTCGAGGACCTTTCTTATGGAATGGAAGATGTGTATCAAGACGTTTCTGTCGCATGTGATGGGCAGGAGAGTGTGGATGCTTCGTCGAGCGGGCGAAACGAAGGACGAGCACCCTCCCCTTTTTCGGACTTGGCTTCGCGAAGCGAGGAGGTATCAAGAGCAAAAGCGTTGCTGCGAGCGAGGGTCAAAGATCGACGGAACTGTTGCGAAGTGACCGAGTGCATCTCCATAAGCTGCTCGAAAAAGGGGCCTACCCAAGCCGATGAAGGAGGGCGATCGCCGAGAGTACTCTTTCCCTTCCTCCGACGCCTTCACCCGTTCGCCTGGTGGTCCAGTTCACTCTGCGTGCTTTTATCTGCCTCAACAAGCTTTCTGTACCTCGAGCAGCTCTCTTCCTAGCTGCAGCCTCTGCCTCGATGACCTCCTCGGCGGCAGCTGCTCCTCCTCTGCCTCGAGAGAACGTCTGGGACTACCCTCGGTGAGCAGGGGGTCTTCCGAACATCGTACTCTCTGTGATGACTCTGACGATGACGCTCTACAGTCCGCCTGCACTCGAGCCTGTCCCCCAGCGTCTCCGAGTCGTCTGGACGAGCGCCGAAGGGGAGGAGACCATTCTCGCTGATTCAAAGGCCAGTTACAGGGTGTTGGAGACGAGGTGAGCTCCTTTGCTACTTCCGGCGAACTCGGATCGCTGAAGGCCAACTTCCAGCCATCCTCCGACGTACTACATCCCTCCTTCGGACGTCAAAACCTCCCTGCTCCAGCGCTCGAGCAAGTCGTCTTTCTGCGAGGTGGGTGTTTCGCTCGTACCATCGCGACCGCCCGAGCAAGACCCTCGTTGATAGCTTTTTCACCCACCCCTCCGACTCGCAGTGGAAAGGTCGCGCCACCTACTTCGACCTTTCACCACCCTCCACCTCGGCGCTCGCCACTTCGCCGAACAAGGTCGCCTCTCGCATTTGGACCTACGAAACGCCGACGAATCGCTTCATTCCCATCAAAAACTACCTCTCCTTCTACGCCAGCGCTTCGACTCAACCTGATGAAGGAGGTTGGAAGTGTTTCGTCGGCGAAGAGCAGGTCGAGGCGCAGGACGGCGATGTGAGCTGGTGTTTGCTGGTGCTGGAGGCCTCGCGGTGCGAGAGCTGACTTTCCCACTTTCACATCGCAGTTCTATGGCGGATGGAAGACGAACAACCTCGAGGGCCGAATGAAGGGCGGTAGGGGAACGATGGGCTGGTGAGCGCCGACTCGGTTCGCTTGCAACTCTCCCTCGTCAAATCACTCACACCCGAGTGCGAGTCGATATGTGCAATCTCAGCGTCAATTATCAGTGAGAAGAAGGGTATCGAACAAGAGTGGGGGGGACGAGCGAATGCCGAACGAAGGGGGGGAAACGAGCGAACAAGCAAAGCAAAACAGCGTCTGGGGTGTGCACGTCCAGTCCAGTCCATCAGAGAATCAAGCCCTCGGCGGCGCCGTCCTCCATGCCGCGGCGATCGTTATCCGCTTGGCCTGTTGGGACGAGAGGCGGAAAGAGGTTAGCTCTCGTCTCAGCGAAGAGAACGATTAGGCGCAGAGCGAAGGGCGAACAACTCACCTGCTCCAACGAGATGCTCGAAAACTTCAACTCGATTCCCTTGCTCTCATCCGTCATATCCTCCTCAACGTTAGCTCCCAACGCCGTGTTGGCCATGCTCAGCCCCGAGCTGGCAGCGAACGGCTTGAACTCGCTAACGACCTTGCGCGGTGGAGAGGAGGGAGTGCCGGAAGGTGAAGGAGTGGATCCAGGGCGAGCGGGGATGGAGGGGTAGAGGGAGGAGGAAGGAGTGGAGCCGGTGCGCGAGGCGTAGGCCGAGGTGTACCGGGTTTGGAGGTACTTTTCGGTGAAGCGCGAGCCGATGACCTGTTTTGAGGTAGAAAGATGAGCTTGGAAGGTGAAGCGAGAGGGAGGGGATCGCGCGCACCTTCTTGAGATTCGGTTTGGCGGCCGCAAGACTCTCGGCGTTGACGAAAGTGTCGACGTTGTGGCGCGTCTCATCCGTTTCGCGCTGTAGGTCGACGAGGAGACATCAGCAAACGATTTTCAAGCTCGCCAGTCGCACTCGAACTCACATGAATACTCTCGAACGAAAGCTGCTTGGTCGCCTCTCCCCTGAGCATCAACTTCTCCTGCAACTCCCTCGCCACATCATCGACACTACCAACACCACCATGCACCCTCTCCGAGACGGCGAATCCAACCTCCTTGATCAAGCGATCCATGTCCATCTGCTCGAGCGCCGAACCGACAATCACGTGCGAGAGGAGCGAGGCGGTAGTGAGGGGAACGAGCACGGCCGAGGTGATGACGGTGAGAGCCCTGAAGAAGTCGGTAGCGAATTGGTAGCCACTGCAGGCGGGTTCACAGGCGACGACGAACTGGAGAGGGAGGAGGTGAGCTCTCGCCTCGGCGACCTCCTTCGGCGAGACTTTGAAACTCACCAAACTGATTCCCTGAGCCGCCATCGTCCTCGCCAGCAGTAACGGGTCCTCTCCGTCAGGTCCCCCATTCGGGAATCCATCTCCATACTCTCCAATGCCGTGCGCTGGAGCATCGGCGACGAGCACAGCCATCCTCGAAGCGTCAGGCCTCCAAGAGAGTTCGAGAGCAGCCTTCATGGCGGCAGTGACTCCTTCGGGTCCATCTCCTCCTCCCGAAGCGTAGAGCGTCTTGAGATCTTCCTTGATGCGCGAGACGTCCGAGGTGAATTCGAACGACTGTTCTCGGGGGAGGGGAGATGTGGGGCGAACGGGAGGAGAGAAACGGTGAGCAGCCCGTCCAGTGTCAAAGCGAGGAGAGTGAGAAACACACCTTGGTGATGTACGAGTTGTCCTGCGGTGGGTAATCCCTGTAGGCGATCAAACCGATGCGTAGACTCTCGGCGGAGGGGAGCTTGCCCGAGGAGAGGATGTTCTCGACGATGAGCTCGATGTTGGTGGTAGCCGAGGCGATGTAGGAGCCCATGGATCCGGTACAATCGAGGATGAAGACGACTGTGAAGGTACAGAGCGGGAGAAAGGTCAGCGCTCGGTCTCGCTAGAAAGCGACCAGCTGCGTCTTGAGGGTGGTCAGCAGTTCGAGGGGGAAGTCGGAGTTGTGTAGCGAGTGAGCTGCAGCTTGTAGCAGAGTAGAGCTCTGCAATTGTCCACCAGAGCTCGGACTCGGTCGCTGCTGCTCCAGGTTGGTTTGACGAGCCGAACAAAGGGCTATCCCCCTTGATGAGGAGAGGGAGCGACGAGACTCACGGTCCAACTTGCGCTCTCCTCCCTGTGGAGGCTCATACTGCTGCAGAGGTTGATACTGTACGCTGTTGAGCGAGTCCATCATATCATCGTCCATCGTGTCGAGATCGTTGGGAGAGGGAGAGAGAGATTCGAGGTCGAGGTCGAGGTCGAGAGGTGTTGAGGCAACGTCAGCTGTTGCGAGTCGTGTAGATCGTTAGGGTGATTGCGAGTGAAGGGGCGTGGTCGTGAGACGTGTAGAAGAGTAGGGAGACCAAGCGGAAGAGAAAGGGATCAAACAAGCGTGACGAGGTGCAAGCGGACAGAGCTAGAAAGGCTCAGCTTCAGCTCTTTGGGACTTTGAGAAACGACGAGGGGGTCGTGCACTCGGCTTGCGAAGGCAGTTCGCTGCATCAACTACAACCTTCGCTCCTCTCGCTCAAGCTCTGAGCCAAGTATCTACTCTCTAGCACCGTGACTATGTACTACATCAACTCCTCGCCGCCCCTCCCAATCCCAACCAACTCGCTCCTCCCGCTCTTCGCCAGAGGATCAATCCTACCGCCAACACTCCTCCCACTCCTGCAGTCAAGTAGAGGTATGTCCCCAATCGGTTGGCTGGTCTTGTAACACCGCCGGGGATGGCCGATAATCTGGTGTTGAGGGAGAAAGGGGGAAGGTCAGCGTTCGGCGCCGAGCGTAGGGAGAGCCGAGAGCACTCACGGGTGCATGGCGATTCCCACAACCGTATCCCAGACGCCAGCCAGCTCTCCCGTCTTGACGCTCACGGCGACCGGTACCCGCAAGCTCAATCGTCGACAGTAGTGATCCGGTTGAACCTCGTGGCGCTGTTGAGCGAGATCGAGGTCGGACTTGGTGGCGACAAAGAGCGAAGGAATGTCGTCCAGCTTGTATTGTTGCTTTGTGATATAAAGGAGGGAGCGAGTGGTGGTGAGAAGGTTGTTGAAGAGGGAGAGGAGCGGGATCAGCTCAACGCCGAACGAAAACGAGAGCCGAGCGAAACTTACCCGCAGATTTGAGATGTAGCTGAACGAGTTGGTGTCACTCGAATCGTAGACAAAGATGAGAACGTCCGCCAGCGCGAGCTTCTTGGGAGCGCGCAGCATCTCGCTTTCGTAATTGCTGCCAAATTCTTGAAGCTGTAGTCGCCGAGGAGAGCGACAAGGGTCAGCTTCAGTCCTCTGCTTCATCCGCGAACGAGACCGAGCACTCACCACCAAATACTTCTCTCCACCACCCGTCTCAACACTATTAACGACCGTCTTTCCCTTGCCCATCGTCGGCTCATGCCTCCCTAATCCTCTCCTCCCGGCTCCACCCCCACCGCTCACAAAGCTCTTCAACAGCGCCGTTTTGCCGCTGCCCGCCGCACCAAGAACATAGCCCAGGAAGACCTGACGCTGGACGGTACCCTTCTTGCGATCCTGTTTTCGAGGGCGCGTGAGGAGGAGCGCCGAGGTGGAAGGGAGGGGAGTGGTCGAGGTGGCGGCGGCGGTGTGAGGGTAGCCTAGGTAGGCGAGGTAGGCGAGGGCCACGCGTGGTTCCAGTAGGGTGGTCATGCTGCGAAGGAGGCATAGGGAGAGGAGTAGTTGAGCGAGAGAAGGTCAGCTCGGCGCTCGTCCGACGCTCATCACTCGTCAAGGCGAAGCGAGACTCACGACCACTGCGCCAGCCATCCTTGAAGCGTCACAGCACCCGAATCGCTCGTAATCGTCGTCTCGGGGAAGCCTCCTGCGAGCCACGGGTTGCCTGGTGAAGTCGAGAAGAGGGCGTCGAGCTCGTGTGGTGAAAGGGCGCCGTCGTGGTCCTAGGGGTGCGAGGAGGGTGTGGAGAAGAGTGTTAGCGAAGACGAGAGGGGAGAACGAGCCAGCGCGAAGCCGAGCTCACCTTGTCAAACGTCTCAAAAATGTCGGTGAAGAACTGGTAGCCTTTGGGACTGAGCTCGGCGGTGCAGTCGCTTGGAATGTCGAATCTATGCACGAGGAGTGAGCAAGTCAGCCATCGCCGTCTAGCAACACCCAACTCCTCGACGCTTCTCTAAGCCCCACTTCGGCGCCAGCCGTCTCCTCCTCCAATGCGCTCTCCGATTCCCTCCCGACAGACTCAAGTAAAAGGTCAACTCACCTCGGGTACAGCCAATCCTCCCTCAAGCTCAGATCCTCACCATACCCAAACGTCCTCAACGCCTTCCAAGTGGTCTCCAACCGCCCCTTCTGAATAAAGTAGGTATGCAACCACAAGAAGCCCTGTTCCGTCAGTGCGCCATCCACAATCCCAGGGTTCTCCTCTCCACCTCCCTCGGTCGTCCCTTCACTCCCAAGCTGCGCGACGACCTCCTTGACTCCCGCCAATTCGCGCGCCTGCAGAGGTGCGTCGAAACAGATGCGTTGGAAATCGTTGAGCTCGTCGTCGTCGAGGAGACCGTCTTTGTTGATGTCGCAGAGATGGAAGATGCGTGAGAGGGCGGCTGTGCAGGAGGGTTTTAGAGTCTAAAGGCGAGCGGGAAGGCGAGCGGGGAGGGAGGCGAGTAGCAGGGGAGGGTGTGAAGGATGGGAGAGTGGTGAAGAGATTGGCAGGGTGCGAAGAAGAAGTCGAGGGAAGGAGAGGCGGAGGGAAGGGGAGGGGAGGGTTGTGTGAGGTCAGCTTCGGCCTTGGGGCTTGGAGGCGCTCCTCTTCGCGCATCCCTCCTGCCTATCGCACCATTTCACTCCTAAACATCGACTCACATGTTCCCTCGTGTCGTAAAGGGGTGCCGTAGGATGTAGCACAGCGTTCTGAGCAAAGTAGAAGACCTCCGAAACGTTCAAAGGGATTTTGGCCGAGCATTCGACGCAGGTCTGTGCGTGAGTGATGGGGAAGGAAGGAGGCGAGTCGGAGAGGAGCGATAGCGGGTAAGTAGGAGCGGAAAGGCGAAGGGAGCGGGGGACGGGGGTGAGGGGAAAGAAAAAGCTGAGCGCCGCGGTAGGGAGGAAAGAGCAGAGGGCAGCCTACCTCGACTTCCTTGAATTCCTGCATGATTGGGAGGATCTCTGTTTAAAGAAGAAATGTAAGCTATGTCGGTTCACTACTCGATGCTCATAATCAGCCAACCCGAGCTCGACTCGAGCTTGAGCCGAGATGAGAAAGCAGCGAGAAAGCTAGCCGACTTACCATCCTCCAAGCCCTGGTTCGTGACCTGACCTTGTCGTAGGTCAATCTTGTTGCCGATGAGGATGACGGGGACCTGTTCAGTGGGGGTAAGGGAGGGGGAAATGCGAGCGGAGAAGGTAGGGGAAGGGCGAGGGGCCGAGAAGAGCCAGCGAGGGAAGGAGAACGAGGTCAGCTCGGCAATGAAAGGAAGGATGCGAAAGAAGCTGTGTACGTACGTTGACGCCGAGGGAGCGGATGGTAGGAAGCCAGTAGGTCGGGACCCGGTCGAACGAGTTCGGGTTGTCAATGGCGTCTGTCGGAAAGAAGCGACAGGGTGAGCGCCGTTCGGGGTAGTCGCATATGTGAATCAGCTCCACCTACAGACGATAGCAACGACGTGAGCCTTCCTGATCTCGTTGACGAGGTGCGAGCGATCTTCGGGTCGGGCTATTGGATTCGGGTTTCCAGCGGTCAGCGGTTCTTCGGCAAAGGCTGAGCAGCGCGAAGGAGTTGAGAACGTACGTGAAGTGTCGATGATGAGAGTGGTAACGTCGTGGCCTGGGGTGACGGAGGCGGGGATGGTCACCTCGGGTAGAGTTGTGCGAGGAGCGAGCTTGACGAAGGCTTCCCTGTGGGTCGGTAGAGGAGCATGAGTTGATTCCTTACAGCTGGGTGCTGCTAGCGCTGCTCTACGGCTGGTAGAGCCCAGCCGAGAGGAGCGACAAGGACGAGAGAGCCGCGGCGAGACCCTCTCCGGTTCAAAGACGAGATGTAGGTGAACAGAGTACTCACTTGATGAGCGAAGATATCAAGCTACTCTTTCCTACGCCTTCATCTCCTACGATGCAGACACGAACGTCCCTCATCCCAGGGGAGCGAGCTGAGCTGAGTTGGAATCTGTGGCCGGCCGGAAGAGGGAGAAGCGAGAGCTGCGAGAGGTGCGACTCTGTAGTTGATCAGAGAGCTCAGACGACTCCAACTGTAGTCGGATAGGCGAGTCGGCCGAATCTAAGTTCAAGTCCAAGTTCAAGCCGCAATTCGCTGTTAGCAGGTTGGATTCCTACCCTTCACCTCGTCGTCTCTAATCGGCTACAGAAACAATGGCGCAAGGCAACCTTAAACTGGCCAAGAAGGCTAAATCTACTACGCAGAAGAAGGTTACTCCAAAGGACATGAAGAAAGGCCGTGAGTAGACTTGCTTGGGTTCGCTTTGCGCTTCTCTCTCAACTTGGATGCTTACATTCCCTACTCTGCTACAGGCCGTGAGATCCCACCAAAGAAGGAAGCTCTCGTAGCTAGGGCTATGATCCAGAGGGTACGTTACCTCGCTCTTTGTAGCCTTCCACCCGCTAATCCACCCACTGGCCCTTCGCCCTTCGCAGAAGAACTCGTCCTCGCACGCCTCGACCCTCGAAAAGAAGATTGCCACCTCGGCAATCTCACACGGCAAGCTCACCATCATGCGCAACATCGCAGAGACGAGCGACGAGGGCCGCAAGGAGGTGTTGAAGAGGAAGTAGATGGGGAGGCCAGTCGTCGCCGAGTTGGGCGATTGAAGGGGTCGGGAGGCTGTTGGAGACGCTGGGAGGCGTACGGAGTGTGCAGGAGGATATGTACGATTGAGCTGTACTACTAAGATGTGCCCTCGTACGCTGATTCGAACTGAGGAACCTAGGGCGAGCTCTCGGCGGAGAGTGTGGCGTCGCCGATTCGGAGCCGCGCGAAACGGTGTTCGGGAGTAGGAGAGTCTGCGATGCTCTGTGGAGATACTTCTGCGTCCTACCCTCCCTTTGAACTCCGCAAATGGCCCTTCAGAGCAGGACTAATCGCCAGGCAGCTTGCGAAACGATCGCCGAGGTGGTTCTTGAGTGCTGAACGTCACGTCAGCGGTGATCGGCGAGCAGTCTTCATTCCCACGAACTTCAATGCATCACCATGTGCCGCTGGCCGTGTCTGTGCCCTCGAAAAGTGCTGTACTCGAGTCGCTGAGCCTCGGCGAAGTCCTGAGGAGCGCTGCCGAAGGGTGCTGAACGGCGGAGAGATCAGAGTTAGCTTTGCAGCAGCACAATTCAAACATCTGCTGTTAGTGACTGTCTTCAACCCTCTCGGCCACCTACCTCGAAAGCCGAACCCTCGCCTCTCGACTTCGCGCTTCGTCAGCTTCGCGCTCTTTCCCTCCTCCCGCCACCATCTCGCCATGGCACCCGACTTTTCTTCACCACTATTCACCGGCTCGACAGTTACTCGACGACCTATCAACCTCGGCGGACAGCAAGGATCTTCCTCCAACTCGAGCGGCGGAAGCGAATCGCTGGTTGAGCGAGCGAGGAAAGAGCGCGAAGGCAGGGAGGAAGCTCGGAAGCGTGAGCGAGCAGCTGCGAGGATACAGGTCAGTCGTCACTTTGCAATCCGCTCCTGACAGCCTGTAGCTCGATAGCGGCGATCCTAAGGCAAGAGCTGACGTACGCTCACTCGCTCTCAGGCCTTCACTCGCGGTCGACTGGAAGCAGGAGCTACCAAGCGCGCCCTCCGAACGGAATACGATGCTCTACTCTCGGCCAACTCGGCGGATCCAGCTACCGTAGTGCACGCGACTCGTTTGCTCGTGCTCTTGTTCGGAGAGCGTGAGGAGGGAGACAGGAAGAGGGTTGCAGGATGGTGTAGGGCTGTACTTGGTCCTGCTGCTGGATCTACCGGTGAGTTTGTGCTGCTCGGGAGGCTGTATAGCAGCCGAGCGCTAAGTCGCACAACGCTCCGCTCCCCGCCGCACAGACAAGACTCCACTACTCTTCTCGCTGTACGCGACCTACTCGGAGAGCTGGAGCGTTCTCATCCGTCAGATGGCCTACATCTTGTTCTCCCAAGCTACCAACCAGCCTTCGTGAGTCGTCTTCGCGCTTCGTTCCGTGCTCCGAGGCTTAACGCTGACTTTCCGTCGACCTCCAGCATCACCCAAGCGCCCCTCTTCCTCGAGATTACCAAGATTCTATGCGATCCCAACTCTTTCGTCAAGTGGAAGGTCGCTGGGAGGAAGGGAGTGCTGCCGATTGAGTACCTCGTCCAGAGGGGATTCTGGGAGGGCTTGAGAAAGCTATTGCTCGCCATCGTAATGCTTTCAGACTTATTCCGTCGATTGATGATGTCGCTGACACTCCATCCTTCCCACAGCCGCCCGAACAGCGCTCTCACCCCGCCCTCCCCGCCGCCATCGCCCTCTCGGTCCTCCCGCTGAAAGCCTCTTCCACGACTCCAGCGCCCAAATCGAGCTCTATGACCACTTCTCGACCTTCGGCTCCCGCTGCACCAACTCCACAGCGCTCTTCCGTGCTCCAATCCCTCACACTCTCGATCCTCACGCTCCCTCTCCTCCCTCACCGCATCCCCCTCGCCTCCCTCACCTCTCTCATCTCCTCCCTACCACTCAAAGAGATCCTTCTCCAACCTACCCTCTCCTCCTCCTTTGCTGCCCAGCTCGCGACTCTCGATGCCGAGCAGGCGGCACACCTTCTCGCCAACTTGCTCGCCTTCGCTGGAAAGCGCGTCGCGGGCTTCTCGAGCGGGAAAGTGTTGGCCGGATATCTTGGAATGGTTGGATCATTGTTGGACCGGCTTCCCGAGGGATTGTTTAAGGTCAAGAAGGAGGAGGTTGATGGCGAGGAGAAGGGCAAGGGCAAGGAGAAGGAGAAGCCCGAGGTCATCATCATTGAGGATTCGGATGATGAGGGTGATGAGGCGGAGGATGTCGATGCCGTGCAGAGGGCGCGGGAGCGAGTAGGAGCCGTCGTCAAGAAGGATCAGGACGGCGACACCTCGATGACCTCCCTCCCCCTCCCTTCAACGGCGCTTCCCTCGGCTCCTTCCCTCACCCTCGATGCCCGCACCCTATCATTCCTCAACATCCTCCCCAGCCGAGAACACCTCACTTCGCTCCTCGCCCTCTCGACCCGCTACTCGTCGACCACTCGCCCGTCGCTCGCCACTTTCCTCATCGCCCTCCTCTCCTCCTTCCCCACCCACCGCCACACGATCCTTAACACCATCATGTACTCTTCGACCTCGTCGGAGCGCGGCGGTGGGCTCCTCCGCGAGCTCTACCGAGGCTACGTTCGCTCCTCTTCACTCGGTCGACTACTCTCCACCGACGCCGAGCGAGGTAGCGTCATCATCGCCGCCTTGAGCGACACCAAGTACACCTCCGATTGGTCTACTTTGATCCTCCTCTCCGAGCTCTACTCGCGCTGCCTCCTCACGCTGGGCGACGACGAGTTCTTCGATTCCCAAGGGCAGCGCAATCCGCTTAGTTTGGATGAGGTGACGGGATTGAGTGGCGTGTTGAGGAACTTGGCGTTTGTGCTGTATTGGATGGAGGGCGCCGTCATGCTTGGCTCGGAGGAGGGAAGCGAGGGAAGGGAGGAGAGGAAGGTCGTTGGTACGAGGATGGGAGTCGAGGCGCTGAGGACGTTGTGCACGGGGCTCTTGCAACAGATTTACGCGAGGGAGTGAGTTGTTCTTGCTATTCGATATTCGTGAGGGGAAGGAGACGGAGCGCTGACCTTTGCCTCTCCCTCCTTTCCCGCTTCGCCTTCCTTTCCCCCTCTGTTCACCGTACAGCTCGCGCCGCCCCTTCACCCCCGACGGTCACTGGCTCATGACCTCTCAATTCGACCTCGCTTCCTTCATCCAAACCGCCATGTACGTTTGATCGCCCTCGCGCTTCTCTCGGCTCGGCTCGGCGCTCACCTTGCTTGTCCCCATTCGCAGCTACGAAGATCAGAAGCTCGACGCTGATGACGCTGACGATAGCAATAATGCACCGGAGGACGACTTTGACGACCCAAGGAGGAGAAGGCTGCCGTCCACGCTCGCCAAATCGAAGATGGGGCTCAGCAAACGGCAGTTGGCTTTCGTCAGTCCGAGACTGGGCGTTTTGAACAACAGTGAGCTCTTTCGCCCGTCTTTGCGTTTCCTTTCGTTGCTAATCTCCGCCCGCTCCTTCCTTCCCTTTCCTCTCCGCCTCTCCTCGCCCAAACGCTCCCTCAGTCCCCTTCGTCATTCCCTTCGAGACTCGCGTCGCCGTCTTCCGCCAGTTCATCGAAAACGACCGCACCCGTCTTGGTCTCGAACGAGGTCGCTACGACCGTCGTAAGCGCTCCCGCGCCGTGATCCGACGAACCTCCATCTCCGAGGACGCCTACGCCCACCTCAATGGGTTGGGGCCGGCACTCAAGGGAACGATTGAGATCGTGTTCATCAACCGATTTGGCGAAGAGGAGAGTGGGATCGACGGAGGAGGGCTGTTCAAGGAGCTTTTGACGAGGTGGGTCGATTTACCTCTCTTCTCTTTCTTCCCCCTTTGCTGACTTTTCCTCACATCGCACGTCTTCAATCGCCCACCAGTCTTTCGAAAGAAGCCTTCGACACGGACCGAGGACTTTGGCTCGCGACTCAAGAGCAGGAGCTCTACCCCAACCCTCACTCCTACGCTCGCGAGTCGACTCAACTCAGCTGGTACACCTTCATCGGTCGCATCCTCGGCAAGGCGCTGTACGATGGTATCCTCATCGATGTTAGGTTTGCGAGCTTCTTCCTGTCCAAGGTCAGTGGCCCTCTTGAGCTCGCCGAGCAGCCGAGAGCGCGAGCTGACGTGTCTTTCTGCTATACAGTGGCTTGGCCGACAGAGCTATCGTGCGTGACACCTTTCCATTCGCTCGCTTGGCGAACCTTCACTGATACCTCGGCGTTGCTTCTCGCAGTCGACGATCTCGCGTCGCTCGATCCGGAGCTCTACCACGGTCTTATGATTCTCAAGAACTACACCGGCGACGTCGAATCGGAGATGTCTCTCAACTTTACCGTCACCGATGAGGGTGAGCTTGAGCCTTCCCACTTCGAACGCTTCCTCTGCTGACCTCTCTTGCTCCCATTCGCCCCTTTTCCCCCTTCTCGCCCTGTGCACCATACCTTTGCTCGCGCCATCTCCCGCCTCAACTCCAACTCCTCGACTACTCCTCTTCAACTACTCGTCTACGCCCAGACTTTGGGGTTTCTCGCACGATTGACCTCATCCCCGGCGGAAGCGAGATCGCCGTCACCAACGAGAACAGGATCCAGTACATTTACCTCATGTCGCACTAGTAAGCTGCCTTTCCAGATTCCCTTGGCGTCGTGGCGTCCCCGTCTGCTCGGGGAACGCCCTCCTCACTCGGCGCTCCGCTGACTAGTCTTCCTTCGCTCTTCACAGCCGTCTCAACGTCCAGCTCGCACGTTTCCTAACTTGTTCGCCGATTCTACTCCCCTGCTGACCAGTCGCATCACCAACAGGAAAAGCAATGCTCGGCCTTTTTCGCTGGTCTTTCGGAGATCATCCCTCCTCGCTTCCTCTCCATGTTCAATCAAGCCGAGCTGCGAGTCCTCGTCGGTGAGTTCAGATTTTCATTCTTCGCTTCGTTCTCGCTGACCTCTCTCCGCGCTCGCAGGTGGAGTCGACCGCCCCATCGACGTCCTCGACCTCCAACGCAACACGGTCTACGGCGGCTGGGAAGGCGAGGAAGCGCACCCTACGATCCGCTCTTTCTGGCGCGTCGTCAACTCCTTCGACGCAACTCAACGCTCCAAGCTCGTCAAGTTTGTCACTTCCTGCGCCCGCCCGCCCCTCCTCGGTTTCTCGGAGCTCAACCCCAAATTCGCGATTCGCAACGGCGGAAGCGATGAGACAAGGTTGCCGACGGCGAGCACTTGCGTGTGCTTGTTGAAGCTTCCTGCGTACACCGACGAGCAGAACTTGAGGGAGAAGCTGCTCTACGCCATCAACTCGGAGGCAGGCTTCGACCTTAGTTAGCGAGGCGTCCAGGCGGCATTGTAGATGCTGAGCATACATTGGATTTACTCGTGCTTGGCTGTTGAGAGCTCTTCGAGAGCACGAGCGAAGGTGATCCGCTCCGTCGAAAACGATGGGAAGCGAGCTCGACGTTCCCTCGTTGCTCGGTGCTCGTTGTCCTGCTTTCATTTCGCTCTGCTCCGGCGAGCTGGGAACCAAGTGAAATGGTACGAAGTTGATTGTTTTCAGGCTAGATGAGTGAAAGGGGTATAATGTGGCAAAGAGATGATGGAGCGCGGGAGAAGGTGGGGAACAGCTAAAACAGGGGTGATGAGGGAAGGCAATGCGATGAGGAGAGAAATGAGAGTGGAGGGAGGCGATAAAAGGAGGGACACGAGAGGGAAATCTCAACGCTGCTCCTCCATCACGCCCATGGACGAGTCGAAGAGCGATACACTGCTGCCGTTCCGCCGCGATCCCATGCCGTACAGCCCGCCCAGCCCAGCGATACTGCTGGCGCTCTGGGTCCTTCCCAGCTTGGCGCGACGATGCTTTTGAGTAGGGAACGAGAGGAAACCGCCGTCCTTGAACGGATTGGACGACAAGGTCGATGCGGATGGGGTCGAGCCGCCTTGCTGCTGCTTCTTGTGCGCGGCGGCCATCTTCTCCTTGAGCTCCCAGATGACGAGAAGGTCCTTGGGCTCGGCGAAGCCCTGCGCCTCGGCCGACTTGAGGTAGTCGAAGGCCGTCTCGAGTGAAGCCCGAGCTTGCTCCAGCGAAACGACCTGCTTGCCCGACGAGGCCGACGGTTGCTGTTGCTGTTGCTGCTGCTGATGATCCGACGTGTTGCGCATCGAAGGACCGAGGGAAAGGGAAGGAGCGAGGGCGACGCTTCCGGCGTTCGAGTTGTTACCGCCGAAGGGGAGTCCGCCCGAGATGGTGGCGCGACGAGCTGGCTGAGCGGTTTGGCCGTAGGATGGGAAGGGTGAGGTGGGTTGCTGTTGCTGAGAGACGAAGGCGGCTTGAAGTTGCGACTGAGTACCATCGGGGCCGTGGCCAAAGTAGCCCGTGGTTCCGCCGGGGGTGGAAGGGACCGAGTTGGGGTTCGACTGGCTGTTGGGGAACGAGCCGTAGAGGGAGCCCGTGAGGGGCGTTCCCGTGCCGTTTTGAGAGAAGGCGGTGAGGCCCGAGTAGGAGGAGGTGGTCGAAGCGGTGGAGCCGGAACGACCATGCTGGTGGTAGGAAGGCGCAGGCGAGTTGTGACCCGAGCCCACCGGTGCCGCTGCGTAGTGTCCGAAAGACGACTGAGACGAGCTCGTCTGGAAGGGCGACTGCAGCGGGTACGAAGCGAGGTCGTTGGTCGAGTAGGAGTTGGGGAGGTGGCCGTCGCCGAACGTGTAGTTGGGGTAGGAGGGGGCTGAGGCGTCGGTGGGCGAGTAGTTGCTCATGCCCATGGGATTTGGCGAAGCGTGAGTCGACGACTGGCGAGAAGGCGTGGAGTGAACCGATTGATGGCCGGTGCCGAGCGGCATGGTCGAAGAGCGGGTGATGGTCGTCTGTTGCTGCTGCTGCTGCTCGTCGTAACGCTGCGTTGGGCTGAAGCGGAACTTGGCGTCGAACATGCGCTGCTCAGCGGCCGCCGAAGTAGCGCGCGAGTGAGTGGGCGTCGCCTCGTCTTGGTCGCCGAAAGCGGGTCGTAGCGGGGTGCGCGAGTCGACCTCCATCTTGGATGCTGACGAAGGGACGGCGGTGGAAGGGCGAGACGACTCTCGACGAGCTGAGGCGGCCTGTTGACGCTTGGAGCGAGTGCCGCGAGTCGACCTTTCCTCGAAATCGGCGTCGTCCTGATCCTCGGCGAACTCGTCGCCCTCCTCCTCCTCTCCAAGCACCGAGATGTTCTCCTCCGCCTTGACCCGATCGCGAGACGTGGGACTCAGCATGTCGAGGAAGGTGCCGCCCGAGATGCCGGCGCGGTGCTTGAAGCCGTCGAGCCAGGTGTGGCTCGCCTTGAAGCCCTCGCAGCCCTTGATCGACTGAGCGAGCTCGCGCGCCTTGGCCTGCAGCGTCTCGTCGTCGAGGCGAGCATAAGCGACTTGACCGCGCGCCCAGCTGTTGAGCTCGTTGTCGATCTGAGGGTAGCGACCGCCGCTGATGAGGGGCGTCGAGGACGTCTTGAGGTAGAAGGTGGAGGTGGACGGCATGGTGGAGGAGGAAGGAGCGACGGGGGTGGGAGGAGGAGGGGACTGCTGAGGAGTCGCGGCCGAAGGGTCTGGGGTCGACTGCGGGGAGATGAAATCGTTCGAGGTTGACGACGCCGAGGGGAAAAGTGTGCCGCTGTAGGCCGCTGGGGTAGGCTCATCGTCCTCGTCGTCGGAAGGGACAGCGAGCCACTTCTCCTTGAGCTTGAGGATCTTGGAAACGGTGCTCCGCTCGACGCCGAAGCGCGCGCCAATGTCGTCCTGCTTGGTCGTCGGGTGCTGACGGTGATAGAGGCAGATGGCCTTGCGGTCGTAGTCGGTAAGCTTCTTGGCGTTGCGCCCGCCCTTGGTAGGCGAAGAAGGACGGCGCGAATGCGACTGATGCTTTGCTCGGCCGGACGACGGGTTGGCGCCTCGGTAAGGGGTCGCAGGTCCTCCCGCCTCGCCTCCGTAGACCGAGCTGGCGGCGGAGCTGGATCCCATGCGCGACATGGCGACGCCCGAGACGGAGCTGGTGCTGGACGGACTCGAGCTGCGAACCGAGTGGGCGGGATCCATCGTCGCGGAGCTGGGGGTCGACGGCTGGCGGAAGGGCGATGGAAGCCCTCCAGGGAAGAAGGCGGAGCCGGGGGAAGATTGACCGCTGGCCAACGACATCGAGTTTGGGATCTGAACGCGGAACGACCCCGAGCGAGATCGAGCCGGCGAAGACGGCGAGCTGGTGGGGTAGGGTTGGGAGCCAGAGTGCGTGTTCTGGGGCGAAATGGGCCAAAATTTGATGAGCTACAGCGCTCATTGCGCTCCCTCGGAGCAGCCGAAAATTGCCGAAATAAATCTACTCACGATGCTCTTGGTCGACCGACTCTGCAGGCGTGTCCGCGCTCGCCCGCCGAGTGACCCAACATCGTCGTGAGCGACGCCGAACTGATCGTGCTCAGCGGCGCCGAGATCGACCTCCATATCGAGTCCTAGTCCAGGTTGATACTGTCGCTGCTCCTCGGGGACGACGGAGGGCATGCAGCCGAACTCATCGGGGAAAGCGTTTTCCTCCATCAGCTGGTCGAAGGGGTCGTGTGCAAAGCTGTGCGAGTTGTACGAGACTTCTGGAGACATGCCATGATGGTTCCACTGGCTGAAGTCGGCCGAAGAGAGGTCGGGGGCGGTCGAGTAGCTCTGGTCGGCGGCGGAAAGCCTAGCGTTGTAGCTTGTCGACCGGAGACGGTGGTGGGGCGAAGAGTGGATGTGTAGGTCGGATAGACTCATCGTGCGGACTAGTCAAAGTACGCCGAGTCGAACGGAAGCAAAGGAGAGGCAGGGAAGGGCGAAGAGCCGTCTGGGAGAGAAGTGGGTCAGTTGGAGGGCGTTGACACGAGCTAGAGAGCAGTACATACGGCGCGACACGAGGAGGGTGCTCCTGTACCGTTATGCACACCGTCAAGCCGCTCAGAGGAGAAGATTAAGCGAGAGAGGAGGAAGATGGAGGGAGAGAAGCCTTCAAGCTTCGAGTCGACCCGTCCGCGCTTGCTGGGACTCTCGATGCATCGACACATGATTTTTTCGTCGAGGGGCTTGGTACAACCGTACAAGTTTATATTTTACTACCATAGCTACCATCTTTTCCCCTTGCCAGTCGTCTGACTTGGCGATTCTAACTTCGCCTTCCAACCCCCGTTTCGCTGCTTCCCGCTGGCGAAGGGCGGCCGTACTCGGCCTTTTCTTGCTCTGCGTGCAAGGGAGCAGTGTAACTTGTACCGCTGTATGAAGCCTCGCTGAGCTACAATCGCTACAGAAGACGTGGAGGCTCAACTCGGAGATAGCGAAGCGCGATATTCGAGGGCGAAGGGCCGCCTCGTGTCTCATAGAGGGCAAGTCGCCGCTCTCTGGTGCAGGTGTACAGGGCTATAGCAGCGTTACAGGTAGCTCTTGTGTACAGCTCTCGTTTCCAGCACCTCTGCTTCCGACCCAAGGCCGTGCGCGAGCTGGAAAGGGGACTTTGGACGTGCTGAAGCAATTAAGTTCTCCTTACCCCGCAGTTTTACCATGAGAGGGACCCCAACCAGCCGCTCCGGGGATTGACCTCCCACCGCCGAGTCGAGCCCCGAAGCATGGCATCGTACAGAGAGACAAAATCCAAATCGCGCCCGAGATTTCGCAAGAGCAACGCCGAGGTCGAGCTGGCGCTCACCTACCACCCGCTGAGCGCCTCACCCTCGGCCTCCAAGACTACAAAGGGAAGCCCAGCCATCTGCGTACGCCATCATCCGACTCTAGGTTCCGCGCCCGCTCGCTGTCCGCCTTCCGTCTTCCACCACTTTTCGCTAGCGTTCGGCTCTGGCGGAGGGCAGGTCTGTTTCAGCCGACAATTTGCTCACTGATCGACGCTCGTAAAGGTGGGTTTGGCGAGCAGCAATATACGATCCTCTCGCCAATCATGCGGCTCCACGAGAGCAGCTGGCAAAGATGGGCAGAGGATGTGCGAGCTCCTGGAGAGTTACAGAGCTCGAGGGGAGCTTGAAATCGAGAAGGAAGGCGTGCAGCGCGAATCGGAGTCCCAAATGATCGCAAAGGATAGGCTTTACAACACCATGCCTAGTAGTAGCTGTCTCCGAAGCTCCCGAACGGTTGACAGCCATCGCCGAGGAAAAGGGGAAGCACCTCGACCTGGAGTTCGGGAGCTCTGTAGGCCACGGAATGATCCATGGGGCAAGCCAATAATGACATGAACAATGCAGCGAGTATCTAGGGTGAACTCACTGATGGGGGTAGAAGGGACGCGTTAGTCTGTCGAGAAGACGACCTTCGCTCTCGAGCCTCGACTCGACCTCGGCGGTAGTCAGCTATCGACGGAGAGCATCGTGAACGTCATCTGGGCTCGCCATAGCAGAGCAGGGGGAAATTGCAACCCTTGAGTGGTTTTCTGCACTCGAAGATTGGCGCCAGGTGGCCTCACTCAGAAGCGAGCGTCGCCAATTCCTTCGGCGACCCTTCAAAGGGGCGAGACAGCGCCTTCGCAAGACGTGTGCTTCAGATCGAAGCTGTTCCAGCACCCACTCGCATCTGAGTAGCGTGCGAGGAAGTATGCTGCATGAAAGAAGCTTCAATTCCGGAAAGAGAGAGCGGCCGATTCGTTAATCGCCGAGCTTTCGTTTGCTGTCTCTTTCGCTGGACAGTCGGTCCCTCTCGGACTCGCCTCGGTTCGAACCGGTAATAATGATGTATAAGAGCCTCAACATGGTTTGATCAAACGAGCTAATGGTGTACAAAGCTACCCTCTCGCCCTCTCGCTTCCTGCCCCCGTCCTCAATCAGCGCCGAACCCCACCCCTCCCCAACCACCTCATCATATACACCACTTACTCCTCATCATCCATCGCAAAATGGAACAGCTTCTTCTTGGCCCTCTGCTGCCCCAACGCCGGTGCTTTACCTTCCATCGCTCCACCACCCTCCTTCTTCTCCTCCCTAGCGGCCCTCACCTCATCCAAATCAAGCGAATGATACGCCTTAACTCCCAAGCTATCCCAACTAAAATTCCTCTGCTTGGCCGAGAGAGGTTTCTCTGCTGCTGCTTCGGCGGTGAGGTAGGAGAGGGAGGGAGTTTGAAGAGCGGAAGGGCGGGCGGGGGATCCGACGCCCGAGGTGGACGAGGCGCGGTGGGGAGAGGGAGTAGGAGCGGTTTGGTAGATGGATGGACGGCGAATGGTTGCGGGTGTCGAAGCGGCGCGGTCGGGAGGAGGAGGGTGGTGATGCTTCTTCGGCGTTCGAGACTTGTCGTGGCCCGAAGCGGAGCGCTGAAGAGCGACTCCTCCGTCTGTCCCACCACCTGCAGCAGCGAGAGACGAGCTGCTCGGCGTCATCTGCAATCCGCGAGTCGTTCGTCCTCGTTCTCGATGACCTGAACCCGCGGCGAGGTGGGAGTTGGAGCCCGAGCCGGCAGAGGAAGAGAGGTAGGAGCGAGAGGAGTGCGAAGTCGAATGTGAGTGAGCGGATTGGTGAGAGTTGGTGAAGGAAGAGGTGGTGGTGCTCGAAGGGGAGGAGGATTCGGCGCCTGCTGCTGCGCCGAGAAGCGGAGGAATCGAGAGGGATGACCGAGGGTGGGTAGGCGAGTAGAGTGGTGGTCGTGGTGGAGGAGGGATGAAGGTCGACGGTGAAGATATGTCTCCAGGTCCCGATGCCGAAGGAGGAAGGATCGTGCCCGTCGCGTTCAAGCCTGAGAGCGAGGCGGTGCTCTCGCTTCGAGTGACTTTGGGTGCGAGGAAGCGAGAGGTGGAGCGAGAGTCGAACGACTGTGCGGCCGATCCGCTGTAGGATTTGGAGAAAGAGGAGGACATGAGGGCGAGAGAGGCGGAGGAGGAGGATCGGTTGGGCGTGCGCGAGATGGGTGAGGGACCAGACGGTCGTGTAGGTAAGGAAGAGAGGTGTAGCTGGGGTTCAGAAGAAAGCGAGTCAGTTTCGATCTGTTATGAAGAGGACCGAAGCGGCGACTCACCTCCTCCAGCCCCAACCCGAGGCTCGCCGGAACGCTCTGCGCCATCTTGTTGGCGCTCGGCATCCCAATACCCATCCCATTCGCTTCCCTCCTCGCCCTTGACCGAGCCCGTCGCTCCTTCTTCCTCATTTCCCGCTCCTCGGGCGTCTCGTCTTCTCGGCGACCTCGGCTCTCGTCCCTTTCGCTGCCGGGTAACGGCGACGGTGAGGCGAAACGAGCGGTGGAAGGTGGTTTGTCGGATTGTGTTCGACCGCCCGCCGGCCGTAGTCTTGATGGCGAAGAGAGAGAGGGAGGGAAGGTGGGGGAAGGCGGAGCGGGAGAAGGGATGGGAGTCATGCCCCGTAATGCCGAGAGGGAGGATAGTGGTCGAGCTGTAGTGTAACAGAAGAGTCAGCTTTACGTGCTCCGAGCAACTTCCCCAACACCTTTGCGCCCCACCGCACACAGACCAGCCCCCGTGCGCTTTCCCCTTTACGCGATGGAGAAAGAACGCAAAGGGGCTACCGTGTAGCTCTGCAACTGAGCGAGCAAGACTCACCAAATGTCCTTTCCGTCGATCCAGACCTTTCCTCCTCTCCCAGCCCAACCAAGCTGCTTGAACTGCCTCTGCTCGAGCCCAACCCGAAAGCAGGTGACCCGACGCCGACCGCTCCTTGATCGTTGCTGAGGGTTCTGCTCATCGACAAGGGGCGGTAGGTAGCTCCCCGAGAGTTTCTGCGAGTGGAAAAGTCGAGTCCGCCCGGGAGCGAGTCGTTTGAAGTGTGCGAAGAGGAAGAGAAGGCGGCGAACGAGTTGAGAGGGGAAGAAGCGGATGTAGCCGAATGGGTGGAGGAAGAGGAAGAGTGTCGACGAGTATCTGTTGGTCGTACTAATGGTGAAGTGTTGGTAGCCGTAGCCGCTCCTGCTTGATCCTCCCGTTGGCATTCGAGCGAGCAATAAAGGGAGCTGAGCTCTTCCTCGGCCGTCGCTTCGGCTTCCTGCTCTGCTTTAGACTTGAGCGGAGGGGTAGATCCGCCCGAATGATCCCCTCGGTCGGCTGTAGCCGAATCCTTGCTCTTGTGCGCCGAATCCTTGCCTTTGTGAATCTGCGTGCTCGGCCCCAGCCCTCCCAGCTGATTGAGCCTGACTCCGCTCCTGGTCCTCGAGTGGCCATGGTGCAGCTTGGAGCTACTCTTGTTCCTCTTGATGCTCCCTTGCCGCTTGGGCTTGGGGTGAGTCGAGAGAGCGGGCGAGTGGGCGGGCGAGGAAGAGGCTGAAGTCGAAGCCTGCGCAGGCTGCACAGTCGAAGCGGGAGGCTCGACTAGTCGCCCACAGACTACACACCAGCTCCCAAAATCGAAAGCTGGGTCATCGTCGTCCATCCTAGTAAGCGAGCGAAGAGCGACCGACGAGAGCGAAGAGGGAGAAGAAAGAGCGGCGAGCCGCCCGAATTCGAACTTGCGATTTTCGCCCCCCGCTCTTTTCACGGCAAGGCAGCTCCGTATCTGCGATTGACCCGCGTCGATCGAATAAAAGCATGATCGTATGTGTACTGCAGCAGCATTCCTCGGGGGAGCCTGTTCACCTCTTTCTATCCTCCCTAGCACAAGACGCACCCACAACCTCCCTTCTCTTCCTTCTCCTCCACTCCGCCCTTCGGCGCTCGGGGTTTTGCCTCGCCCTCGCCTCGCTGCACCATCGCTACGCGCGTCGCCTTCTCAAAGACATCATCCACTCCTTCGTTCAGCAGTGCAGAACACTCGTGGTACGATTTGGCGCCGATTTCCAGCGCCGTACGTTGGCCCTTTGAGGGAGGAGACGAAGGGCGATGAAGGGGACGGGCGAGCACGAACGTGGGCGGGAGGGAAGGAGGAAGTCGGGAGTGGATGTTCAGTGGACGAAGAGGAAGTTGAGATGGTGTAGATGGAGTCGAGGTTGGATAGTGAGGCGGAATGAAACGGCGAGACCGAGCGAAAGCCGAAGCGGGAGAGGGGGAGGGGAAGGGAGGGTCAGCATTTCGTTTCTAGTCAAGCGAAGCAGCAACACTACTCACCTGCTCGGTAGACACGAATCCCTGCGCCGAAGCTCCTCCCGCTTGATCCCTCAAATCCTTCTTGCACCCGACGAGCAGCACGGGGATGCTCGGCCCACAGAGTTGCCTCACCTCCTCAATCCATTTGCTTGAGACGTTGTCGAGCGAATCGGGCGTGTCGAGTGCGAAGGCGATGATGATGACGTGCGATTTAGCGTAGGAGAGTGGACGCAGGCGCTGTTGGGAGGAGAGACGACGGGGTCAGCTAAGGTAGAGGGAGGGAAAGAGTTGACACTGAAGACTCACCTCGTACTCTTCTTGGCCGCTGTGGAGGTAGGAAAGAATGATCAGTGAAAGCTCGTGGAAAAGTACATGGCTGAAAGCGGCCTCAACGAGCTTGAGTCGAGCGAAAGCACCGAAACGCTCCGCCAAAGCGTCGACAAGAAGCTGAGGAGTCTTTAAACGTGTAGCTGTAGAATTTGAAAGTGGAATATGGCGTGAAGCGACGACGCTACATCGGCACCACTCCTCTCCCCCTGGGAGAAGAGCAGGAGCGCCGAAGCTCTGGGTGGCATCCTCGGCTCAAGACTGCTCGGCACTCGTCTTCTCCTCTTTGAAAGGTGGGCATCTCAGAAGAGAGGTACCACACAGAGGGCCATGAATCCGGCTACCGCACGACGCACGACGAGAGACCAGCGAAGGCTTCTCGCCAGTCTCGGCGCCGAAGAGTCAGGGGGGAGGGCTCCAAGCCCCTACGAAACTAGCAGCAGCATGGGCGTCGCCACAGCTGCTCATGCGAGATACAGAGCGTCAACTTCCTTTACCATCGAGGTTGAGCACACCGACGATCTCGTCGCGCACTCACGCCTCGCAGTACCGGGCGAACGAGCAGCTCTGTAGCCTTGAGCTGAGTCCGGTGCACCTCGGAGAGGTGAGTCGATCAACTCCAAGCTCAACCACCCCAGCTGCCAGCGCTTCACGCCCGGGCAACCGCGAGCGGAGAGTCTGTTGTGATGGCTCCCCGCTCGAAGAGACGGCTGGTCTTCCTGCAGGCCACGAGGTGCCGCATCTACGCGCTGCACCCCTTCACAGCTCGATGTAAAAGGCTACGGCTCGTCCTGCACTCTCGTAGCCCGCACGAACACCGAGCAAACCGTCCCTCGCACAGTTCCCTTCCCGTCCTCACGCCCGAGCACCTTCAACCTCGTCAGCCAACGCACTACAGACTACTCACGCGGTATCCCACAACGCCAGCTGTACCTCCTTGCCATCCAACCTCAGTTCTGCCACATAGTTCTGCAGGCCAAGAGCGAAAGTCAGCAGCCGCGCACCGTCATTCTCGCTGAGAGAGAGCGAGAGAGCACTCACCTCAAAGATGGTAGGCTCGTACTCGCGAGGGAACTCTCCACAGCAGAAGACGGTGACTAGGGACGTCTTGCCGCAAGCTCCATCTCCGACAATCACGAGCTTTCGCTTGATTGCTTCGGGGGCCATTCGAAGGTGAGAGAGGCGAGGAGGCGAAGTGCTGGGGGTGAATTAGAGCCGGTAGAGCTGCTGAAGAGGTGCAGCAAAAAGCGGAGACGAGCGACGAGATCAAGACGAGGTGAAAGTAGGAGGGAAAGCGGTGCAAGCGAAGAGCGGCGCGTTTGTGAAGTTCGCGGGGGGAGCGAGTCGAGCTACAGAAAGTTTTGAGCGAGTGGAAGGGATGGAAAGAGCTTTATTATCGTACTACAGAGCTGCTCAATTCTGTGTACACTCTCTTTCGAACGACGATTCGGCTTTCGCGAGAGCCCCTGGAGAAGGGTCGCGAAGCAGCTGTTGAGGTGCAGAGTCGGCAATTTGGCTAGATGATGAAGAGGAACGAAATCCATGAGTGTGGTCGAGAAGCGCTATGTAGCTCTGCAAGCGCTGAAACCTCCTCTCGAGCCTCTGCAAAAGTTCGGCGATGGCTCGCTCGGCGCTCAAGGGATGGGCGAAGGAGCCTGTTCTCATGCTTCTCGGTCACCCTGCTGAGGTCGAAAGAGTCGTTCAGCCTCAGTTGACTCTCTGCTGTAGGTGAGCAGACATGTATGCTTGGACCTCCCGCTCCTCGGACAAGGGGAGAGCTCGAAGAAGGGGACGAACTTCTCTCTTTCTCCTTCCTCATCTTGCTCGACTTCGCTTCTCGCTCACGTAATCGCCGAAATGGATCGGAAGCTGATTAGAGGGGAATGGGTAGAATACGTTAGTACAGCCTTGCCTCGTCGCGCTTCTTTGGCCGCCAGGAAAGTGGAAAACTGACGACGAGCTCGCCCTCTCGACCAGGCTAACCTCAGAACACTCAAGCGTGCTTGGATTGTTGGGCGTCATCATGTCAAGGTCACACACCTGGTGAGCTTCTCTCAAGTCTGTAGCGAGATCTTCAGCTCACTAGATCTGCACGTCCAGAGGCCCGAGGGAGCTGCGCAGGCGCCACCAGCGTTTCATGGCTCTAGAGGCTGCTGTGGCGCGGGTCATCAAGTCAAAAGGGGAGGAACTTAAGGCAATGGCCATCACACAGGCCGAAAAGGAGTTCAAAGTGCAACGCGAGGTCGAAGTCGATTTCCCCGTCGCTGTGGCGCTCGCAGTGGTGGAGAAATGCTGCTGGGCGGCGTGGATTGCTTTTTCTCCCAGGACCTTCCTTCACGTCAAGGGTGTAAAGGGTGTACCGATCTCAGGACAGCGCTGCAGATACGGTCCCAGGAGCGGAGGCGGGAGAAAGAGGTCGAGCGGTGGGGTCAGTGGTCGGGATTCCCGCCTTGGAGGTCAATGGAGCGACCTAGGGAGGTGTTATCGAAAGGATCACAAGGTGAGATTTTTCCTCTCGATTCGCGACCTCGAACTTGGAGAGGGAGGGAAGCTGACGCCTTCGTTTTCTCGGCTCGCAGCCTCCTCGCCGAACTTTGCTCGCTTCGTCGCCTACCCTTCTCGCTTTGGCAAGACCAACTGCTGAGCAGGTGAGCTGGAGGAGAGAGTGCTTCTCGGCTTCATTCTACGCCCATCAAGTTAACAGCGTCGCTTGCTGACCTCGTCTTCCGCTCGCCGTAGCCAACGCCGAGCCTCCTTCGCTCTGGTTTTCTTCCCCTCCCGCTTTCTCTCCACCGCACCACCTCGCTAGCGTGATCTCGAGCTTGATATACTTCCTTCTACCTCCTGTATCTACCGCCCAGCCGTACCTCCCCTCCGTCTCTCCCGCCATCTCAGCCCGAGGTGCTCGGCGCCCAAGTGAAGGATCGAGGCGAGCAGAGAACCAACCCGAGAGAGCGAGGGGCCGAAAGAGCAAAGAAGGTCCTTCAACACCCGCAAGCTGCGAATGGTGCTCCCTTCGACGGTTAGCTAGTTACGAACAGCGAATCAGCCGACGAGCTCGGTCCTCGACGAAGGGCAGAGCGAGCAAATAAACAGCCTGCAGTGCTACAGCAGCTGCAAAACTCGCTCTGTACTCTACCAAGCTCTCTTCCGGTCACCTCAACCACTCCCATCACCCCCTCTCGCGCAGCCCCTCCCTTCGCCTTCCGCTCGTCCCCCTCCCTCGAGCGTCCGTTTGCTCCTTGCTCTCCCGCCATCACTTGCTCGTCTCGCCGTTTCGCTTTTTCCACAGCTCGCTCAGTTAGGATAGGACTACAGCCTCATCAGCAACCTCTACCACCCTCGCCTGCTCTTCCATCGCCGTCGAAGGAGCTGCTCTCCAAGCTTGAAGGAGAGAACCGCGCGCTGTGCTGTGACGAGAGAGTGAAGCTGCTGCTGGGCGTCGACGTGTGCCGTTGAAGGTGAGTTTCTCTTCCTATGTTGAGAGCGTATGAAGCATTGTAGTAGTACTCGGCGGTGTCGAGCGAAGGAGAACGAGCAAAGGAAGGAGCGCAAGGGGGTCGAGCTTCAGGCTGTGGGCGAGAAGCTGAGGCTCGGAGAAGGATACAAAGCTACAGGATCAAATCCAGCAAGTATCGAGCTGACCTCTGATCAACGCCAACAGCTACACCCCTCCTCTCGTCCCCTTCCCCTTCCCCTTCGACCGACCGCCGAGTCTCCCCCTTTGCCGACATGGCCGTCATCCAAGACCTCCCGCCCGAGCTCCTCATTCGCATCCTCGAGCTTACAGTCGGCTCGCGGATCACCGTCTCCCAACAAGCAGTAACGAGAAGCACTTTCGTCCAAGCGTCGCTAGTCGCTCGAAGGTGGCGAGCTCCATCGCAGCAGCTCCTCGCATCGACGTTCACGGTGACAAGTAGTGATTGGGTATGGACGCGGTACCTCGACGCCATTCAAAAGCTAGCGCCTCACTTTCGACGACCCGAATGGAAAGCCACCTGCTCGTCCTTTTTGAAGGCCACTCGCCGAGTCGCCGTCGGCCGAGCAGCTCGCCCTTCTCCAGCGGCAAAGTGTCAATTTAGCTGAGCTGGAGGTTTTTGATCGCGGTCTGGAGCTTGGCGGCTCACACACTATTCTCCTAGGGGGTTACGTACCTTGGCTGCAATCGACTCGAGCCGAGTCTCGCTGACTTGAGATCCGCTCGCAAACCAGGACTTCGTCGATGGTCGCTGGCCTGCTCCATTGAGACCGACAGTACCTTCGATCTTCACACGCCGATGAGCTTAGAATGCCTAGGCGTCACCTCTGAACTCCCCGACCTTCCCTCCTTCCTCGTACCCCTCCCGAGCGTCGCGCCTCGCCTCATCCGCCTCGAGTTGACCACTGCGAGAGACCCGCTCAGCAGCTCACTACAAGCCGGTCTACAACCAATCTTGTTCCAGCTGGTGCAGCTTGTACTGAAGCTCCCCTGGGGCGCTCAGGATCCCGACCGAGTACTTGCTTCCCTCGACACCATCCTCGCGGCCTGCACATCGATCACCACCCTCGATCTCCATTGGCTAACGCCTTTCACCTTGAAGCGTATTCTCTCTCTCGTCTCCAACCCCCTCACTCTACTCCTCGTGTTCGGCCTCACTCTGGATCCTGACGCCGGTCGGATGCCAAGCGAACTTGCCGAAGTCTTCGACCTGCCCAGTGTGGTCAAGTTGCGACGTTGGAGGATGTCGGATACTTGGAAATCTCGCTCTTCCAATGACCGGGTCATCGAGGACGAGTGGAAAGCTGCCTGTCGAGCCCGAGGCATCGAACCTCGCGGCGACGAGCGCTACTTTGCGGGTGAGCTGCTCTCTCAACCTTCTCTTGAGGCTCTCAAAGCTGACTTCCCCTCGTGTTTCTTTCAGATTGAGCTTTCAACGATCCGAACGGTGCGCCAGCCTCCCTTCCTCGATGCTCGGCGATAATTGTTTCCGGCGCTGACCCCTTCAATCTCTCGCAGGCTTGCTGAGGCGACGAGTCGATGTACAGATGACGAGTAGCTTGAGGAGAGTGCGTTACCGTTTCGATGTGCGATCAAAACTTGCTACGTTCTGTTCAGCTGGAGCGAGAGCGAAAGACCAGAGCGAATGTTAAGAGCGAACCTCGAGAATGGCAAGGCCGTTCGCTCAGAGCGACTCGCCCCCTCTTTACGGCGAGAGAATCGCTTCCAACCTCCGACTCGTTCTAGCAACGAAAGGAAAGGGAGAAAACCTCGCAGGTAGCGAGAGGTTCTCGAGCTCGGCGCCGAACTGGTGTTTTGAGAAAACGAGAGTGGGTTGCAGGACGAGATCGAGTGGCTCGCTCGCTCGATGGAATGGTAATAAACAAAAATAAGAACTACTGCATAGACGGATGAATACTACTATTACTACACTGAACACCGCGGCGAGTGGACGGGGGCTCTACTTCTCCATCGCCTCCTCGCCATTGCCCTCCTCCTGCGCCTCAACGACAGCCTCGGCGGCGGCACCTACGCTCCCCTCGCGTGTCTTTGATCCTTCTCGACTCATCTCCCCTCCCTCTTCCTGCGCTGGCGCCGTCCCCTCTTTCTCGGCGCCCTCCTTCTCGGGCCCTCCCTGGCTCCTCCCGTCTCCTCTTCCATCTCTCCCCTCCAACCTCCTCTCCAATCTCTCCAGTCTCTCCCACACACTGTCCCTCTCCCTCTCCCTGCTTTCCCCCTCCCCCTCACCACCGCCCAACATTCTCTCCAACCTCGCGACCCTGCTCTCGACCTCGCCCACCCGTCCTCCAACCTCCCTCCTAACCTCCCCCACGGCCCTCTCCAACAACTCCTCAAACACTCTTCCCGAATCCTGCAACGTAGCCAACAGTGCACTAGATTTACTAATCTGTCCCTCGAGTGTACGTGAGAGGATTCGAGAGTCGGAGAGGGAGTCATAGAAGGTTGAAAAGAGGGAGAGGAAGGCTGTTTTACTGGAGGCGGAACTGGGGGAGGGGGATTGAGCACCGTCCCGCTCGCGCTCGCGGGCGGAGAGGGGGTGTTCGAGTCGTGCGGAGGGAGGAGGAGGAGGGGCGCGTGGATCGCCGGGTGCGAGTCGGGGGATTGGGGAGAGAGGCCCGCCCGAGCCGTTGGTGTAGAGGTATTGGGCTGGTCCGCCGTTGGTGGATGCGGTGGCGTATTGGTGGTGTGCGTGAGAGGCAGAGGGAGGGGGCGAACGCTCTCGCGGGTGAGAGGAGGAGGAGGGGTAGCGGGAGGTGTGAAGTGGAGGGGGGAGGTGGCGGGAGGTGGAGGAGGAGGATGTGGAAGGGTAGGGCTGGGTGACGGAGGGGTAGTGGGATTGTTGTTGCTGCTGTTGGGAGGGAACGGCGGTGGAGGAGGGTCGACGACGATGCCCGTTTGAAGGCTGGGGTTGAGGTGGGTTGTCGGTGCGCAAGGAGGGTCCTTGTTCCCTGTAGGAAGGGTAGGCGGTTTGAGGCGGAGGACCCGGCCTTCCACTCGAGCCCGTCGCCGACGCCGAAGGAGGGACCTGCGAGACCTTAGCCGGTGCGCTCCTTAATGCTCCCTGCGCCGCTTCTCCTCCATACCCCGTAACGACGGTCAAATTCTTTGTCTTCTCCCTCGCATCCCCACCTCTCCTCTTGCCCAACGTAGCCGCCGCCTCCTCCCTCTCCTTCTCAGCACTAATCGCCCTCTCCTTCTCCTTCTCCTTCTCCTTTCCGGCCCTCAATTTCCCCAACGCATTATTCAATCCCTGTACTCCACCCCCACCCGCCGACGAAGAAGGAGTAGCCGACCCCGCACCACCCGCTCTCCTCCGCTCAATCTCGCGCATCTGTTGCTCTCGCATACTCATCGTCAATTGCACCTGCTCGGCTTGACGAGCGTCGGTGAAATTGAGGCCGATGGGGGAGGAGGCGTGGGAGTAGGTGAGGGAGGGGGAGGGAGCGGGTGGGGCGACTGAGAAGGAACCTTGCATGGCGGAGGCGGAGTGGGATTGCTGGGAGAGGATTGAGGAGGCGGCCGAGGCGAGCGAGTCGAGTGAAGGCCCGGCGGTGCGAGGTCGTTTGGTTTGAGAGGGGGAGTCGCGGCCAGAGGTGGATTTGGGGGAGGAGGAGGAGGCGGTCGAGGGTTCGCGTTTGATGGGCGCCGAGGAGCTGTCGGAGGGAGGGTTAGTTTGAGCGCCGAGAAGAGCTCGGGTTGGAGAGAGACGACTCACTCTTCGGTATTGCCATACCCTTGAGGATCACTTCTCCTCTTCCTATTAGTCCTCATCTCTACCTCTCCAGCAGCCATACTCTCCGTCTCTGCTCCCCTAATCCCTAAACCCTCGACGACGGCTGGCTCCCTCTCCCTCTCCCTCTCCCTCTCTGTAGGTTGAGCAGCAGGCAAAGCAAAGACGCTAGGAAAGCCTCCTGTGGATAAACGTCTCGGTGGACCCCCGTCAGAGGGAGGACGAAAGGGAGGGATTTCGAGAGCCGAGGAGCGACGAGAGGAGTGCATTTGGGAGATGGAAGGGAGCCGGTGAGGGTGTGGATGAGGGTGAGGGTGAGGGTGAGGTTGAGCAGGGAGGGAGAAGGAGGAAGAAGGTGCTGATGACATGTTGTGTGTGTTGCTCTAAAGGGTTGCAATCTGCGCACGGTCAGCCAAACGGCTGCGACGAGGGACGATGCGAGAGAGGGAGAGAGAGAGAGGGAGAGAGAGAGAGGGAGAGAGAGAGAGGACGCACCTGTGCTGTTTCAAGCTGTAGTGCTGTAGATGAATGAGCGCCTGCTGCTAGAGAGCTGAGCTGGCTGTCCTTAAAGACGAAGCCAAGTGACGAAGCAAGATGGCCAAGGGAAGGAGACAGTTGGAAGTGAACAAAGGCGGGCTGAGCGGACCAACGACGGGTTGAGCTCGAGCCTTGGTTACTAGTCGAGATCAAAGGTCTGTGCTCGACAGTTAACAAATCCTGTAGTCGATTATACCCCGAGTAGGAGCAGACAAGCGCAAGAGGACAAGAGATGGCTGCTCTCTCACCTCTCACCTCTCCCCCCTCACGCTCTCCCCCCTCGGCGCCTTTCCCTTCGCGGCCGTGTCTTAGCCGTCAGGAGTGTTTCGGGAGCAGCAGCCATCTCTCCCTCTCAAGTCTCCAGTTTCTGTACAGCTCTAGATTCACTCTTTCAAACTCGAAATCGAAATAACACACCGCAGAGCCAGAGCCGAAGCTCATCCCCCTCGAAAAGAGGGGCTCGGTCGGACTTGGCCGCTCAAAGTCCAAGTTTCGGCTCTCCCTCTCCCTCCTACCGCTCACCTCGCTTCGGCTGTAGCTCAATGGCACCTCCCAACAGCACCTCTTACCGCTCAGACCGACCACGCTCTCGCTCTCGCTCTCCCCCTCCTCGTCGACCTCAACACGGAGCAGACGACCGCCGCTCGTCGTCTTACCGCGACTCTCGAGCAGACCGCGAGCGCGACTACGACGATAGGGACAGGGACAGGGATCGCAGAGGGGGCAGCTCAAGAAGGGACAGGGACGATTACGATGATCGAAGGGACAGTCGAAGGAGAAGCAAGAGCAGGAGCAGAAGTAGGAGTAGGAGTAGGAGTCCTAAACGACGAGTAGCTAGTCCTGGACGACCTTCCCTCCAACTTGACAAACGCAATAGGGAGAGGGAACAGCGAGGACCACTCCCTTCTCAACAAGAGCTCGTATCGGGTGCAGGAGCAGGTCCTCTAGCCCGTGGAGGAGGGGAGGGAGCAGAGGGAGCCAAGGAGCCCGTCAAACCTATCGAACCAAACTTTGCTCCCTCGGGCGCATTGGCAGCAGAGACAAAGTATGTACTACTCTCTATTGCTCCTACTCTCCCGCTGGCTGCTCAGTTGTACCCCATCGAGGAGCAAGAGCTGACTCCTTCAACTTGAACGACGAAACAGCACCCTCCGAGGCGTAGTACTCAAATACAACGAACCCCCCGAGGCGAGGAAACCAGTCAAGCAATGGAGGATGTACGTCTTCAAGGGCAAGGAGCAGGTTGGTGAGTGGTTCTCTTTCATGGGAGCGAGGAGAGGGATGCGTCGTTTCGTTTCGGCGGAGAGGGAGAGCTGCTAGCTGACTAGGCTACGATTGCATAACAGATCTCATCCATGTACATCGTCAAAGCGCCTACCTCTTGGGTCGGGATCGTATCGTCCGTCCTCTCCCTTCCTCTTTCCCTCCTCACTCGCTGACCTCCTTCTCCCTGCTCCCCACTTAATCAACCGCCGAAACGCCACCACAAAACAGGTAGTAGACATCCCCATCGACCACCCTTCCACTTCAAAACAGCATGCGGTATTGCAGTTCAGGCAAGTGGTAGAGAGGAATGAGTTTGGGGATACGAAGAGCGTTACCAAGTGAGTGATGGTTCTTTTCGGTTCTTCTGCATTCCCCTTTCCCTCCTTCTCCCTCCCCCTCCCCTCTCCCCCCTCTACCCCACGCTCTCGCTCGCCTTCTCTCAACGACGCTCTCTCGAAATTCGGCGCTAACCCTTTCCCCCTCCCCTTCCCCCCTTCTCTTCCTTCTCAACCCCCCTCCAACCCCACCTGCACCGATCCCTCACGTTCCTCTCGATGCCACCCACCCACCAACCCTCCCGCCCTCCCTCCCACCCACCCAAAGACCCTACATAATTGACCTCGACTCGGCCAACGGCACTACGGTAAACGACGCCTCGGTCCCTCCGTCGAGGTATTACGAGGTCAAGAGTGGGGATGGTGAGGGTCTTTGTTCTTTTACTCCACTCCCCCTTCCCATTCCTCTCTTCTTTCTTGCTCCGGGAGAGGGAGGGAGGGAGGGAGGGAGCATGAGAATGAGAATGAGATGCTGACGAGTTGCGATCGCCGAAACAGTCCTCAAATTCGCGTTCAGTACGAGGGAGTATGTGTTGCTTGCTGAGTAATGAGGTGGTCGTAGTGTGATGGGTGCGGTGTATTGAAATCGGGCTTGCAAGTGACCAGGGATGGGCGAGTTCACCGAGTTCGGCTTTCTTTCGAAGCTCGCTGTTCGCTGGGGTGGGAGTCGCTCTCGATGCCAAAGAGAGAGACGAAACAGCTAAGCCTGCTAGTCAAAGAGGGTGGGAGACTTTCGAGCTGTACCGACCTCGTTTCGCCCACTCAACGACAACTCGCTCGACCTCAGCCCGGCGCTCTCGCTCGCTTCGCTGCTCGCTGCTCGCTGCTCTCCTCACTCACTACGGTCAAACGAAAGGGGAAAAAGGGGGACCCATTTCAGGAGCAATCACGCACAACCCTCAGAGCACGCCGCCGCCCTCCACCACTCGAGCTCGAAAGCAAAGCGACAAGGAAAGGATCGATCGAAGGGAAGAAGAGGGAAAGGGCAAACTCGAGAAGCTGGGGGGGTAGTAGGTAGGGAGAAAAGGAGACACAGAAAGGGAAAAGGAGAAGGGGGAAAGCTCTATTGGGGGTGGCCTTATGAGTTGCAGTTCATCGTCGTCGTCCATGATCGTCGGTTCGTCGTTCCGTTTCCCACGTCTCCGAAGGTTGGGTGGGTGGGCGAGTGAGCGAAGAGTCGAGAGTAGAGTCGGAGTCGTGCAAGGCGTCTATATTGATGCGAGGGGTAACCGAGAGAAAGAGAAAGAAGTCGAGAGTCGAGGGGAAGCCTAGAAGGGAGTGGGGAGGGGAGGTACAGAAGAAGGTTGGAGGTTCGTAGATTTGTAGAGAGGGAGGCGGGTAGAGACATGAGAAGAAGAAGGAGAAAGGGGGAAGAGGAAGGGGTAATGGGTAGTCGTGTTCGTGTGTTTTTTGGGGTGTGGGGTTCTGTCACGAAAGGAAGGAGGGATCGTCAGCTCGGTTTCGGCGAAGGAAAGGCGAGGGAGGGACGAGAAACTCACATCATCCGAATGAACATCGTCGCCTATCGCTCATCATCATCATCAAATCTACATATGCATCCCCTCCTCCCTCTGCTGCTGCTGGCCGTCCTGACCCTGCTGACCCTGCTGCTGACCCTGGAACAGCGCTCCCAACGAGCTCAACGAGGGCAAGTTCCTATCGCCTCCCTCAAGTACTCCCGAAGGGTTGGGGAAAGAAGTGTTACGAACGAGGGGAGGGGTGTACTCGCCATTGGTGGGCGAACCGGGGTGAGATTGAGTCGGGCGGTTGTAGCCTTGCTGCTGTTGCTGCTGTTGGGACTGACGAACGGCTTGCTGCTGAGCCATCGCGCGTTGCTGTTGCTGTTGCTGTTGAGCCTGAGCTTGAGCCTGCGCCTGCGCCTGAGCCTGAGCCTGAGCAGCAGCGGCGTATTGCTGATCCTGCGAAGGCGATCCCGTACGGCTCGTCTCATTCGACGATCCCGTCTCCGAAGGTCCGAGCTTGAGGGGAGGAAGGTGGATCGGCGAAGTAGCGCGCGAAGGAGCGACCGAGTTGGCGGCCGAGAGGATCGTCAGGCCTTTGAGAGGGCCGAGGACGGGAGACGTCGAGGGAGTGAGCTGATAGGCGAGAGCTTGCTGCAGTTGTCCAATGGCGTGCGCTTGTCCTTGACCCGGTTGCGAGGCCATGCCAATGCCCGAACCGGCGAGGTGGTGCGCGCGAGAAGCCTTGTGCTCGTCGTCGCTCTCCTCGCCCGAGTGCGAAGCCGTAGGCGAGTTGGCGGCGCTTTGGTCGGCGGAAGCGGGGTAGGCGTAGGGCGAGTAGGCGTGACGGTGTTGAGTGCGCGAGAGCGAGACGTGGTGACCAGGGTGCGAAGCGTCGTGGGAGTGAGAGTGGCGCGAAGCGGGGTCGTCGGCGCCGGGGAGAACGGCGTGAGGTTGATGAGGGTGGGCGTGGGGAGCATGAGGGTGACGACGGTTCTGACGCGAGGTGGACGACGGGTGCTTGACCTCGTCGAGAACGCCGCCGGCCGCCGAGTGAGGGGGAACGGGAGGAGGGTAGTGAGGCAGGCCGCCATACGAAGGCCAGTAAGGCGTGGCTTGCGGGTCGTAGCTGCCGTAGGGGGTGGTGGAAGCGCTACCGGGGTGGGATCCTCCTCCATTCTTGTCCTGCTGCTGAGCCTCGACTCCTCGCTCCCTCTCGCGCTCCATCTCCTGCAAGCCACTGGCGGCGGCGAGCAGCGCGTTCAACGGCTGACGATCTCCTGCTGCACCTTGAGCAGGAGTAGAATTGCCCGAACCGCCCTGCACCTGTTGCTGAGCTTGCTGCTGCTGCTGTTGAGGCTGCTGCTGCTGAACGTGCGGGGGAGGCTGGTAAGGGTAGCCCGGCGGAGGGTAGTGGCCCGTGGGGGGAGGGCCGTATTGCGAGGGAGGAGGAGCGTAGCCGTAAGGAGGGTACATGGGCATCTGCGCGTAGGCGTAGCCAGGGTAACCCGGCGGGGGAGGATAGGGATAAGGCTGGGGGACCGCACGCGTTAGCTTCCTTTGCTCCAAGACGAGGGAAAAGGCAAGGGAAAAGACGTACATAACCCATCATGGGAGGTCCGTAGCCTTGCGGTGCACGATGCGCTGGCTCGGGCGATCCATCTCCCTACAGAGTGGAGAAAAGTACGGCGACGAGGGACAAAAAAAGGCGTCAGCTCCAACTTGAGCGCGCGATCCCGGTGTTTGGCGCCTCGGACGCTCGTGTAGGTCTTCAAGGGAGATCCGTCGAGATCGAGTAGTAGTAGAACATACCTCTTCAGTAGGACTAGCACCTCTGCTCTGAGTTCCCTTGATCTTCCTCGCTCCAGCGGCGCCGTTTGAAGGCGAGTTGGTGCCGTTGGCGGCGGCTTGAGCTGCAGCCTTCTTGCGACCACGATCCGAGGCGTGAATGCGAACGTGACGGGTGAGCTCATCGGAACGAGAAAAGCGCTTGTCGCAGCTGTAGGACAACACAGGTCAGCTTGAAATGGAGATACGAAGGGCGGTCGACGAGCGAGAATGGCGCACCCGGGGTGGGTGCAGGCGTGAGGCTTCTCTCCCGTGTGAGTGCGAACGTGACGAGTTTGATGCTCTAGACGGTAAAAGGCTCGGTCGCAAAGGGGACACTTGTACGGGCTGCGAAGAGCGAAGAGAAGCGAGGGTGAGCGTCGTGTCCCGAGAGGGTCGCTGAGCGAGATAAGCAGTCGAGGGTTAGTTGCACTTACCGAGGGATTTGAGACTTGTCAATGGTGAAGCTAGCAGCGGTTACACCTGGAGCTGTATGCCCCGCCCCGTCTAGTTGGAAGCGAGGGTCGTTGGCGGCGGGAGGAGCGCTCCCAGCGGAGGCGGGCTGTTCTGAGCTCGCCATGGGCGGGTTTGAAAGCGAGACGGGGTTTCGACGGGTGGCGTCAGGGGGAGGGGAGGGGGTAGAGGGGGGGTTAAAGGTTGTGCTCTAGTCGTGTACAGACGAGAGCGAGCTGGCGAGGGAAGGCTCGAGTTGTGGAGGTGCGGAGAGCGGGGCAACGAGGGGATGCGCTCTCCCTCTTCGTTGAGCGGGTTGGGAACTGGAAGGGGAGCTTGATGCGGTGCAGAAGTGATCCCGAGTGCTCGAGTTGACTGTGCTACAGGCGCCTGCAGCAGCGACAGAGGTTGGGAACGGAAACGGGCGACGAGAGGATGGGCGAGGAAAGAGGGAGAGAAAGCAAACACGAGCGCTCTCGCAACCTCGACCAAGCGAGGCAAGGCTCGGCTCACCAAAGAACGACGGCCAACATGGAACAAAGGGGGGATTGTAGGTGTGTAGTATGGCAGGTATACTTGGAGGAATTCCCCGCCTTGATCCCAGCCTCCCTACTCCACTACACCTTTCTGACTCGACGGGTCGCCCCTTTTTAGCCTCGGTCATCGTCTTTTTCCCTTCGTCACGCGAAACTCGAGCAAAGATGAACCATTGACTCGATGTAGGGAAGTACGACGTTCATCTGCAGCTCGCCGTTCAAGCCGACGGGGACGTTTCCCCTCCTCCTTCTCCCCCTCCCACGCCGAGTCTGGTTAGCGCCGAGTCTAAAAACCTGCGCTTCAAGCTTGCCATCTTGGTGCAAAGGATCAGCAGACCTTTCTCGCGGTCAGTTTTGAAGAGCTGCTCGGCTGTCTACTTCGCCGAGACGGCTCTCGCCTTCTCTCGGCAGGAGCGCTGACATCGCCGAATCCGATTACAGCGGCGGAAAAGGTGAAGGAGACGGCGGGTGAGAGGTAGGTAGAGGGGAAGGAGGGGTACAGGTTTGATCCAATGCGTATCCGTATTGCGCGGGAAGAAGGGGTAAGGAAAGGGGAAGGCGAAAAGGAAGCTCGGCGAGACGTCTGCGAGAATGCGAAGGGATCAGCGAGCGAGCTTCAAAGGAGGGGTTAGATGGGGAGAATGAGAGTACTACTCATTTTAGGATGGCTCAGAAGCTTGTCTTTTGAAAGCGAGAAGGATAGGCGACGAAGCGAGCTTAGTTCGGCGATGAGCCTGCGAGCCGCGAAAGGGAGAAATCAGCTCGTCTCCCCGTCCGTTGAGTCACCATCGCACGATGAAAGCACGCTCACCTTCGCCTCCCTTCAACAAGACCTCACTCTGCATCATCCTCGCCCTCCAAGGCTGCAATTTAGACCAGCAACCCCAGCTTCCCGCTCTTCTTACCCTCTGCTCTTCCGCAACTCGGTCCCAAAACGACCTCATCTCTGCACACCAGCTGCATCCTGATCCTGGCGGGGGATCGTTGTCCGAGAAAGCATCCAGCGCGTCTCGGCAGCACGTCTCGAGAAGCGAGTCGGTGGGGTCCGGGAGGCTCGACCAGTCGAGTACGCCGGTCTCTGTGGCTTTGGCAGCGGCGAGCGCGTCTAATCGGGCCAATGTCGAATTGAGGACCTTCTCTCTGGCGGTGAAGCTGTCCAAAAGCTGCCTTTGACGGTCGAGCTTCTCCTGCTACGAAAGGAAAGGCGAGAAGCTCAGCAAGTTGCGCCGTACAGGGTCCCCGCTAGGCCACAGAAGCTCACCAGTCTTGCTATTTTAAGCTGGTACTGAGCCAGCCTTCGCGCACGCTTGATTGTACGGGAGTTGGCCTGCCAGCCAGCGCGAGTTCGTCAGCACTCCACGCTTCTCCGACGACAGAGGGCTGCGACGAAGTATTATACTCACGCAATCGATCCACTGTCCTCTGATAAGCTTCCTGTCCATCCCGGTAAAGCGTAAGGCGAGAAAGGAAAGACGAGCAAGATGTGGAAGAGGGAAAGAGGTCACCTCGCTGTTCGTCGCACCCCTTTTGAGGAGCGCGAGGTCAAAGCTTTGAAGCTCAAGCAGAGCTCTCGGGCAGTGAGGCGAGTTCAAAAGAGATTGAAGCTGCTGGACGAGCCCTCAGCGACCCTCGTTCTCCCTCCGAGCGCCGCCCGAGTCATCGCCGAGCTCTCTCACTTACGCCGGGAGTCGCTTCGCTTGCAAGCGTCCTTCGAAACCCGACATCCTCTCTCCCTCTACTTTAAGCATTCAGTAGCTTCCGCTCCATCGAACGAGAGGCCCCAGAAACCCCGGTCCGGCTTTCACTCGGTTGCAAAGCATCGCCGAAAGATCACGAGCTCGCTCTTCGCGCACGAAAGCTATGGGCAGAGGGCTTGACACATCGAACGGTACCAAGCTACTCTTAAAGCACTTCTTTTCCATCTGTACAGTCATCGTCTTCAGCACGCCGGCGAAAGAGCAAAGAGATCAGCGCCAGAAGCGATCATCGCCGAGCGTCGAGAAAAGGAGGCGTGCGCACCGTTCGTGATGGCCGTTGGCTTAATCTGTGGGAGAGGGGAGAGGGGAAAGGGGGTCAGTTTCAAGAGTACGAAGAGATGGCTGGGAGAGCGACTCACCCGTAACGTAGCGCTCGGCCCCTCGAGGCTCAATCCCTCGAGCCCGACAAGCTGCTCGCCACTCTCGACCAGCGCGGCCATCCATTTCCTCGATCTGAAAGTAGGTAGTCTTCATCATCCTCCAGCGTCGCAGCTGCGCCATGGAGGGAAGGTCGAATGCCTCGCCCACCTCCTTTGGCATTCGGTCGTCTCCGAGCCAGCGTAGAACGAGGCCAGATACGTCGAGGAGAGTGAGAGGAAAGGATAGGCAGGAGAGGATAAGTTTGAGGTCGGGCGGTCCCACGGGACCATCAATGCGGAGGGTGGTGAGGGTGGTGCAGGCGGAGAAGAAGGGCTCGAGGGAGGAGACGATCTCGCTTCGGGTTTCGCCGCCGAAGAGCGGGAGCTGTAGCATCAGGTAGGTGAGGTGCGGGGCGATTTCTTGAAGAGGATCGTCGAATGTGCTCTTGAGAGGTCCTTCGCCGCAGTGAAGCTCGAGGCGGGTGAGGCGAGCGGCGACGGTGGAGAGGGGGAGGAGGAAAGGAGGGAGCTTGCGGAGTCTTGAGTACAGCCGAAGGGTGTGCAACGACACCATTGGGCTGGGAAGAATGAATTTATCGTCCACCTCGAGCATGCCTGACAGCCCAAGACTGCGAAGCCCTGTAAAAAGCGAGGCCGAAAGGTCAGATTGGTCGCCGGAGACAGACGGCCGCGCAAAGACATACCTAGGAGCAGCCGTGCGTGCTTGGCAGTGGAAAGCACCAGAACAACGCCTCTATCCTCCGAGGCGAGATGAAGTCCTTGCAAATCCACCTTGTTCTGCTCGAGGAGGTTGAGAATGAGCGGCAGCGCTGCCGCTAGCTCCAAGCGTCGACTCCCTTGCCCCACGATATAAGCGTCCAATCGTTTGATGCACTTGAATCGGTCCCCACCCGCAACATAAAGCATCTCGAGGTAGCGCTCCCAGACCGGATCCGCACTGCTCATCGTGAACGTCAAGGCCAGCAGGCGCTGGGATGGCGCTCGCCAGCTTCGGGCTACCAGAGCTGACCTGGCCAAGCGCTTCCTTGTGTCCCGTGAGCCGTAGGCTTCTTCGTCTCCGATTGGAAGCTCGAGCACTCGAAGGAGAATCTCCGGCGGGAGATCCTGGATGACGGCCATCTCGGCGGTGGATTCGGCGAGGGGAAGGGCGAGGGGAAGGCGAGGGAAGGGGTGTCGCTGTTGAGGGAAGAAGATGGGTCAGCGTGATACTCTTCCGATTCAGTCCCGGAGCTTGGTAGCCTCCTCCGACCCTCAGCTTCTCGCACACGCCCTCCGAGCTCACTCTCGTTTCTCTCTCGCTCGACACCGCCGAGTACTACTACAATGCTTCATACGCTCTGAACATAGGAAGAAAAACTCACCTTCAGCAGCACTCGACGACGCCCAGCAGCAGCAGCTCTCAGCGTCTCGTCACAGCACAGCGCGCGGTGCCCTCTCTTTCAAGCTTCAAGAGCGGCTCCTTCGACGCCGGCGGAGAGCGGGCGCGGGCGGTAGAGGTTGGCGGTAGAGCTACAGTCCTGTCCTAGCTGAGCGAGCCGTCGAAGATGCAAAACGGCGAGACGAGCAAGTGATGGCGGGAGAGCAGGAAGGAAACGGACGCTTGAGCTCGGGGTTCGAGCGAAGGAGGGCTGCGCGAGAGGGGGTGTTGGGAGTGGTTGAGATGGCTGGAATAGAGCTTGGTAGACTACAGAGCAAAGATCAAGAGCTGCTGTAGCCCTGCAAGCTTTCCCTTTGTCCATTCGCAGCCTTCGCCGAAGGAGCAGCCTCCGCCGAGCTCCTCGTCTTTCGCCTCTCTCCCTATCCAGTGCCTCTCAATGAGTGGGATAAATGTCGTACTTATGCTGTCTCAAGCTCGTTCTACCATTTATTGGAACTCGACTTCCTCCTCGCCCTCTTCTTGCTCTTCTTCCTCTCGGCGAGCGCCACCGCCCTCAACTCACGCTCATGTCCCGTAGGATGGTACCGCCTCCACCAGTTGGCGAGCTTGTACTTGCTGAGGGCGAAATCCTGGCCCCACTCCCAAGCCTTCACTTGCTCGGGGCCATCCTTCGTGACCGAAGCTGGCGGTTCTCGTCGTTCGGTGACCTTGACGAGCTCGTGCTTCTCGACCCAGCGCCTGTTCAGCCATAGAAAGCAAGATCAGTTTCATGCAGCGAATGCTAGAGAAACACATCGACTCACCACTCGGTCCCGAACGGCACGAACTTGATGAGCACCGAGGTCAGCGTGCGCTTGCCTTTGATGCGGCTCCTCCACCACGGCTTCTCGTCGATGTAGAGCACAGGCGGGAGGATCTGTAATGGAGGAAGATCAGCTACGGTATCGAGAAAGCAGAGGCGAGCAGCTTACGACGGTGACCCAGTCTCGATACCAATATGCAACCTTCGGCGGGGGATGAGGGCCCATCTTGCCATGCCTCGGGTCGTCTGGCGGTGCTGGATCGGCGCCTTCCTCCTCCTCAGATTCAGGTCCTTCGTCGACATCCGAGCTCGATTCGTACCTATTCTCCCCGACGCCGATGTTGCCGACAGCCTGCTGAGCCAGCAGCCCCGTACGCCGCCTCTTTGACCTCCTGGGCAGTTCCTGGATCACAGTCGCACGCTGCTCAGCTACTGCGATTCCCTCGGCGTCCTTTTCATCCGCCCTCTGCTCCTTGGCCTTCCCCTTGCCCTTGTCGACTCGAGCGCCGAGTGAGGTCGAAGCCACGGGCGCGGCTGCCTCTCCTTGCTCCTTCCGTTGTTGCGCCGTATACTCGATATGTTCGTTCGAGTGAGAGCGAATGACGGGAGACGGGGAGCAATGGGAGGGACGAGCAGCGGAGGGGGCGAAGAGTTTGGCGGTGGAAGTCGACGCTCGGGGCATGATTTCGGGGGAGTTGGAGGTTCTGAAGGTGTCGGAGGGGAGGAAGGAAGACGCAGCCGGCGACTCGGGAGCCTGATACGAGATCCTGTTGGTCCAAGCAAGTCAGCGCCGAGCGGAGTCGTGAAGGCCGAGCGACAAGACGGACGGCTTTCGTTCATCTGGAAGCTCGGGACCTGGGCCGCTCGACCTCTCCCTTGATACTGAAGGAGTACTGCTTGGCCTGTAGAGCTCTGCTTGACTGTGGAGGAAGGTGGTCAGGGAGAAAAGCGCGAAGCGAGGATCGGCGCCGAAGGCCAGCTTACTTGTCGGCCTCGACGCGCTCTTCAAGATGTGCACGAGCAGGAGCAGGAAGGTGAAGTTCATCGTCGCCCGCTTCTTCAGCGTGAGCCTCGCTATCGTGACGAGAAGGTTAGCAGCGGCTCGAAGCCCGTGTGATGCAGCGAAAGAGCTCACATCTGCTTGTCGACACCCTCACGAAGCTTCCTACACCAGTATCCATAGCTCCTCCTCTCCAACTCAACAGGTTCAAACTTCTCCAACGCCTCAAGAGTGAGCGCCATCCCCGCTCCGCCGACCTCAATTCTCGAATCGTCGAGTCCCGCTCCATTGCCGTACTGCAGCTGTAAGGCCGACTTGAGAGCGTTCCAAGTAGGAGGCACGTCTTCCTCGCAGATGACGAGGAGTTGATGCGTAGCGCTGCCTGCTGGCGCTCGAGATGGGACGCGTCTCAGCGAGCGTGTAGAGCTTGTCCACTGAGATCCGTAGAGCTTGTAGCTGCTCCAGGTGGCTCATCGTGGTCGAAGGTGGAGGTGAAAGACGAGTTGAGACGAGTTGGTTGAAGACGAAGGACGGAAAGGAGCGCGAGCTCTTCCTCTACCGTTAATGAGTGATCGCAGAGCCTCCTTCGCCGTCTCATCAGCTTCAAGCAACCGTCTTGTGGAGAGAACTTCAGTCCATGTACATCAACTTCTTCGAACGCGGTCCTCGAGCTTCGCCGAAGTCAACTCCTTCTCGGCGCTTCCCACACCCCTCGGCCGAGCTTCGCTTTCTCTCCACCCAGCCGAGCTGAGGCTGAACATCTGGTGTCATTGCGAAGGGTAGCTCCTAACGAAAGCAACGAAGAGAAGCGGGGCGGGGCGGGAGGAGGAATGGAGGGGTGAGGGAGGGAGAGAGAACCTCGGCGCGTGCTCGCAGGCGGGAAGAGGGGACGACTGTGTGCGTGGGTATTGAGAACTGTACAAAAACGGCGGGAGACGACGACGGGGAGAGCGAGAGCGAGAGCGAGAGAAAAGCAAGAACGAGCGCTGGGATGGGGAAGGCGACTAGGCGAGGTAGCTGTGAGAGGGAAGGCGGATCAGCAACGGCGCTTCGAGGAGGAGCGAGGTGTCGAAGCGACTTACCGGTACATGTCACGAGAGCCCTCGACACGCTCCAAGTACTCCTTCTCGAGCAATGCGTCGATGGCCTTCTTGACATCGCTGACACCGGGCTTGAAGCGGGACTTGAGCTGAGAGGAGGGAAGGAAGAGGGGAGGGAGGTGAGGCGAGGGCGTCAGAGGGATGTACGAGAATAGCGACCGCCTCGACAGCGCGAGCGAAATGACTCACCTGCTCAATCGACTCGCTGATGAGGACTTGGTGCTTGAGCTCCTTGCGACTCTTCATGATCCTAACGATGACGGCCTGGATGAGCATCTTGCGGTCCTCATCGACGTGCTGTAGTGGGGTAGATGAGTGTTCAAGTCGAGTGGAGAAGCGGCGCGAGGAGAGGAAGGGGGAAGGGCGAGTGAAGAGGAAGGAGATCAGCTCGGCTCGGCTCGTCTCCTCATCGCCATCTCGAGGCCAGTACGCACCTTCATGACATCCGCCGACTCGGCCTTGACCTCCGACTTGATAGGAGCGTTGAGCGGTACCCTAATCTTCTTGGACTTGAAGCCTTTACAACGTCGCCGAAACGAGGGTCAGCCCTCGTTCTCCTCCGGCTCCACACCTCAAAAGAAACGACAACTCACCAAGGTTAAGCTCGTACATCCCATCCTTCAAATCAATAACCCTCTGCTTGCACAACAGCCCGAGAACACCCTTGAGCATATCGTCATTGATGCCCGTTCCGACCGAGAGATCGGCGTAGGAGAGGGAATCACCCGAAGAGTTGAATTGGAGGAGGACGACAGTTTGGTAGGTGGAGGTGACCATGAAGTACTTTTGGTTGGTGTAGAGGGAGCGGAGCCTGGTGAGCGAGGAGGAGGGAGGGCGAGTTAGCTTGCGAAGGCGAGGGAGAGGGAGGGAGGAGGAAGGAGAAGGAGGAGAAGGGAGACTCACTCGTTCCTCGAGTGCTGCCAGAGCCAGGTGAGCTTGCGACCAGTGTGCTTGTGCATGTAGAAGGCCTCGAAGCGCTCGTAGGTCTTGAGCAGCTCGGCGGGGATTTTGATGTCGGAAGGAGGGACGGTGAGAGGCCACGAGGAGGTACCGAGGACATTGACGTCAAAGTCGACTGTTTCATAGACGTCCAAGCTCAGCTCCGAACTCTCACGAGCGAGGTGGAGGAAGGGAAGAGGGGGGAAGACTCACCGGCAAGGTCGCTCGCATCATGAGTAGCCGACATCTTCTCCTTGAACTGAGTGTTGAGATCCTTGTTGAGGGCCATATCCTGGAACATGCGCTGCAACTTGCTCGTGTACTCGAAACCGCAGGCGTCCTTGAGCTTGGAGATCATGTTGCCTTCGGCGTCGTCGGAAGCAGAGGTGGCGCGGATGAGACGAGTCGACAGCATTTTAGAGTAGAACTTTTGGAAAACGTCCTTGTCCTCAATGTACTTGAAGACGGTCATCTGTGGGAGCGTGAGGAGGCAGCGGAAGAGCGAGGGAATGGGATCGGGAAGAGAGGGGAGAGCGAAGGAGAAGTAGCGAGGTCAGCTCCGAGCTCGTCCGCAGAAGAAAGTACCTCAGCGCACCGTATCGGTCAGCGACTGCTCAAGATCGGCATCCTCGCTAGCCTTGTTACTCTTCTTGAGGAGACCGTCGGCGTACTTGGCGAGCAACTCGGGCGACTTGCTGGCGGTAGCGCAAGCCTTGTTCCTGTTGACGAACTCGCGGCAGGCCTGTGTGGTGAAAAGTCCATCGTTAGCCCTCGTCGTCGGAACGAAGCAACGAGCGAAGACTCGACGACTCACCCTATCAAGCGAAGCGACGAAACCCTGATCCCCCCTAAACGCCTTTGTAACGAGCTCCGCATTCTTCTTATGCACACTAAGGAGGGCATCGACGTAGGCCTTCGGCTCAACCGCATCGCTAGCCTCACCCGTCGAACGCTCCACGCTCTCCAATCCAGCCTTCTTGACGTGCTGCTCGAAACGCTCGCGGAGGGGATCGAGGCCGGCGGGGATGCGGGAGAGGAGGAGGTACATGCGGTGCAGGTCGGTTTCTTGCTCTTGGTCGAGGAGCTGTCAGGGGGCGAGATGGAGGGTCAGCAGGCGGAGAGGAGGGGCAAGAGCGGAGAGAAACTCACGCGCTGGAACTCTTCCTGCATCTTGGGCGAGTGGTTCTTGACGAGTACTTCCTCGCACTTGGAGACGAGCTGTCGAGGAGAGAGGCGAAAGATCAGCTCCCATCCCTCGGGCTCGGTTCGGCGCTCCACTCAAACTCACCCCCTTCCTCGTACTAGCATGAAGGTACAGATCCACACGGTTCTCCTCCTCGGTCAACCTCGTCTCAGCCTTCTTCATGTACTCGGTCACCGAGTTGGTGCCAATGTACTGCTCCGACTCGGCCTTGTAGAAGAGCTCGGTCGCGACGAGGAAGGGCTTCTCGAATGCCTCGCGGTAGACTTCGAGGTTCTGACGGTTTGTGTCCGTTTCGTCGAGTCCGAGGGCGACTGTGGGGCGGAGGGGAGAAGGTAAGCGAGAAGAAGAGGAGAGGAGGGAGGAAGGAAGCAAACGCACCGAACGAGTCGATGACCTTCTTGACCAAATCGGATTCGATCGTCTCTCCGTTGCGCTGCTTCTCGATAAGCTTGAGGACGGCCGAAGTGAGCTTGTGCTTGCTCTGGACGTGCTTGTAGAAGTGGTCCTTCCATTGAACGAGGGCGAGCTGCGAGAGGTGGAGGCGCGAGGCGAACAAGCGCGTCGTTAGCTCTGGGAGCAGGGAGAGAAGCAGGAGCGCTACAGAAACGCACAATGTAAACGACGTAGACGTTCTTCCTTCCTTCATCCTTCTCCCTCTTGACCCAGTGACGGTTGAGGTAAGTGAACAGCCTGTTGACGTAGGAAGCTCCCGTAGTGTAGCGATCCCACTCCTTGGTGTAGTAGTTGAGCAACGGCTCGTCCGAAAGATCCTCAGCAGCAGCACGAACTTCCTTGAGGTGGTTGACAAAGTAGGTGTTGAGGTGCTTGTAGAGGTCCGATCCCATCAAGTTGGCTCCGCCTGGCGCGGTGCGAAGAATGAGGTTAGCTCGGATAGGTTTCTGTAGAGCTCTACACTCCACGCTCAGCTCGAGAGCACCTCAAGAGCAAGCTCAAGCTGCCCTCGAAAGCAACGCCGACCGACGCAAAGCCGCGAAGAGCGAGAGAGAAGCAGCGAGGGACTCACTCCTTCCACCAGTGGATCCAATGCCCAGAGTCTCGTTGATACCTCCCGAGTTCATTCTACTCGAGGTGCAGTAGTTGTAGCTGACCGTGTAGAGCTACAGTGGTGGCGCGGACGAGCGTGCGGAGGAGTCAGCATGCGCAGGTCTGGTTTGGAGAGCTGTAAGATGAGCAACTCACGTTCATGTACTTGGAGTAGGACATTCCCTCGGAGAGACGAGTCATGATGTGGTCTGTAAGAGGGTAGAGTGGAGGGTGAGCGCGTTGAGCGGGCGAGAACGAGGTTGAGGGTTAGCTGTAGTGAAGCAGAGACTGACCGACTCCCTCCTCGAGAAAGTTCCAAGTAGCGACCAGGTCTGTAGGAGAGCAAGAAGGGGATAGGTTAGCTCTGTAAGCGAGTAAGGGCGCGGTTTGAGCTGGCGTGTGTAGAGAGGAGAGGGAGGACTGACCACGCGAGTCGGGCAGAGGGTTGGCTGCAGGTGCTGGTGGCACTGTGGTAGATTGTCATAGTAGTCAGTATAATGAGCTATAGCCCTACAGAAAGCTGAGAGACTGACTGGTCGAAAGAGACGAGAGTTATGGCGGGAGCCAAGAGAGGGAAGCGACCAACACCGCGACCAACGGGTCTCGTTCCTACTACATCAACCACTCGTTTCTCTTAAGATCTACTCGGCTACAGCTTTCAACCCCTAGTAGCTGCTCAACAAGCTATCACCCTACAACTTCAACTCTCCAGCCCGAGCTCACTCGAGTCGCATCGTCACCTCTCCTCCCTTCCCACCGCTCTTCTGTACCTCATCAACCAACCATGTCCTCTCAACTCGAACAACGTCTTTCAGCAGCTTCAACTTTTCTCCTTCAATCCCCTCCAGGAGAAGGTTCGTCCTCCCTCCCAGCCTGAGCCCCCCCACTCTCGCACGCGCCTTCAACCTCTTGCTCACCCCCTCTCTCTCTGTACTCTCCTACAGTAAACGACGTCTTTGCCGACGTGCGCACCATCGTAGGTGACGACGCCGCTTTGGAATCAGGCATCCTCCCCGCTTTGGAGCAGTACAACACGGAGCAATTCATCGTCGTCGACCTCGAGGGAGGCAAGGTGCTCATCACCGAGGCTAGTAAACTCAAGGGAGAGGTTAGGCATGTTGACCCAAAGGGACAGAGGACCTTCGCGTTTGATCATATGAAGGTGGTGAGTTGTCGTCTGAGAGCTGGTCGCATCGCGCTGTTCGCTGACCCCTTCTGGACTTCAAAGGCCGCCTCCGACCCTCAACCCCTCGAAGTAGACACCGAGACCGAGTCAATCCGGTTCGTCCCCTCTCCCTTTCCCCCTGCCCTCACTCGCCCGCCGAAAGCTGACCCCCTCGCTCACCCCTCCCCAGCTCCTCCATCGAGAAAGTCCTCGCCGCCCACGTCTCCAATCATTACTCCGAAGGAGCTTCGGCCGTCTACGCCCTTGAAGATTCTAACTACCCCGAGCCCGAGCCCGTTGTCGCTACCCCCGTTGAGGAGACCAAGCCCGAGCCTGAGGTCGAGGAGGCCCCCGTTGTCGAGGAGACCGCTGAGGAGAAGACTCCTGCTGCTGAAGAGGAAGGAGAGGCTAAGGGTGTTGAGGAGGGAGAGGAGGAGAAGCCTGAGGCCGACGCCGACGCCGACGCCGACGCCGTCGACGAGTCGAAGCCCATCGACTCGTCCACCGAGGAGGACAAGGCCAAGCCAATGGAGACGACCCCCGCCCCCGCCCCTGCACCAGCACCTCCCGCTCCCCGTCCCTCCCGCATCTTTGGCCTCTACTTCGTCGGCACAAAGTACAACCCTTCCAACTATTGGACTGGCAAATGGCGCTCGGTTTATGTGGCGGATTTTGAGAAAGGAACGTTCGAGGGGAAGGCGTTGGTTAATGTGCATTACTATGAGCAAGGTGAGTTCTGAGCTTCCTCTTCGTCAGTCCCGCCCGTCGGCTGTTCGCTCTCGACCTTCCTCGTCTCTCTTCTCGGCTTTCCCCCCCACCTCCCCTCCTTCGCCCACGCTAACACCCCTCTCTCCCCCCTCACAGGCAACGTTCAACTCTCGACCACTCTCACCTCCACCTCCCCTCTCCCCTCCTCAACCCCCACCGCCGAATCTCTCATCGCCCTCCTCAAATCCTCCGAATCGTCCTTCGCCGCCCAGCTTTCGGACGCCTATTCCGGTCTCTCAGACGAACAGTTTAGGGGATTGAGGCGCGCGTTGCCGAGGACTAGGACCAAGGTTGATTGGGCTAAGATTGTTAATTATCGGTTGAGTAAGGAGCTTGGAGGTGGGGCTGAGGCTTGAAGGGTGGTGGAGGCGTGTAAAGAAGAGCAGTTTGATTCGTGATCTGGTTGCTTGTGAAGCGTTGAGAGAACGCTCGTTCGTTCTCGAGGGCGAGAGTGAGCTCGAGACGAGTTGGCGAGCTCACCGAAGCAGGCCGTTGCCTCGCTTCGCTTCGAAAGTGCGGTCAAAGTGCGAATCGAAAGGTACATCCATCCTCTACGTGCCTATTCAGCTTATTACATCCCGTTTCTTCTTCCCAAACCGCTTCGTGAGCATCCTGTAAAGCGAGAACGTCAGCAAAAGGAATCGCCGAGCGCCGAGCTTCGAGATCAGAAGGCGCGCTCACCATTCCTCTCCTCGACGAATCAATCTGCGAAGGGAAGATGAGGTTAGCTTCGAGCGTATAAAGGGAGGACTCAAAGGGGAAGCAGCTCTCACCAGTAAAGTAGCGCTCGGCGCCTCGAGGCTCAATCCCTCGAGCCCGGCAAGCTGCTCGCCATTGCTCTTCTGCGAGTGCCTCCAACGCAGGATCGGGCGCGCTAAATAGAAACTCCCTTGTAATCCTCCAGCGTCGGAGTTGCGCCATACAGGGGAGGTCGAAAGCCTCAGCCAGACCTTTCGGCATTCCTTCAGCGTCCTCGTCGTCCAGGAGGAGAGGGGAGACGTCGAGTAAAATGAGACGGCTGGGGAGAAGGGAGAGGACATGGTGCAATTCGCTTGGGAAGGGGTCATGCAGACGAAGGGCGATGATGGAGGTGCAAGCGATGAGGAAGGGTTGGAGGGAGGAAAGGATCTCATCGCGACGCTCGGGGGAGCGTACTAACGTGAACGTTAGCCCTAGCCGAGTTAGCTGGGGAGCGACAGACTGCAGTATTCCTTGTAGGATGGTGCTTAGAGCTCCGAATGAAGTATTGATTTCGAGGTGCGTTAGGCGAGGGGCGAATGTCGAGACCGGGAGAAAGAAGGAGGGGAGCTCGGGTAGATCGGACGTGATGAAGAGACTCTCCAGCATCGTCGGTGTAGCGGGTTCAAGGCTTACAGGGATCTTCAAAGCCCGAAGAAGCGACAATCGGCGAAGGCCTGGTATGTCAAAGGGTCGAAGGTCAGCTGCTGNNTAGGGAGCCGAAGACGTACCTCCGAGAAGGCGAGTGTGCGAGGCGTTGAGCTCGAGATCATGACTGATTATGGACAGCTCCCGCAGCTCAACCTGCTGCTGCTGAAGAAGGGCGAGCTTCTCCGCCGAGGCGTGCCGAACGACGAGCAGCAGGCAACGCAGCGTCGAAGGCGAGGCGGAAGCGTTTGAAATGGCTTCGAGGTACCGCGTCCATACCCTATCATGACTTGACACCGTGAACGTCGAGGCGAGGTATTGCTGCGATGGAGCTCTCCAACTTCAAGCGACGAGCGAGGCTTGGGCGAAGGTGGACCTGGTTGCTGCTTGCTGGGAGTCGGTGATCCCCGAGCCAACTATGAGCTCGAGGATGCGAATGAGGAGCTCGAGCGGGAGGTCTTGTATGACGGCCATCTCGGCGGAGGATTCGGCGAGGGGAGCTCGAGGGAAGAGGTCGAGGGAAGGGGTGCAGCTGTTGGTGGCGGAAGCGAAGGTCAGCTTGATAGTCTCCTCGATCAATTCTGTAGCTTTTTAGCCTCCTCCGACCCCCGTCTCGCCCACAGCCTCCAAGCTCGACCCTCCCTCGCTCGATCCCGCCGAGCACCACTACAGCGCTTCATATGCTCTCAGCAACTGAGATAAAACTCACCTTCAACAGCAACGACGACGCCCAGCAGCCTTCGCTTCACCCTCTCGTCACAACGCGCGGTTCCCTCTCCTTCAAACTTCGAAAGCGGCTCCTTCAACGGCGGTGGAAGAGCGGGCGAGGGGAATAGAGGTTGGTGGTAGAGCTGTAGTCCTATACTAGCCAAGCGAGCTGTCGAAGAAGCGAAACGACGAGACGAGCAAGTGATGGCGGGAAAGCAAGGCGCAAACGGACGCTCGAGCTCGAGCCTCGAGGGCGAAGGGAGGGCTGCGCTAGAGGGGGCGAAAGGGCATTGCACGCTTCTCAGTGGATGATTGCACGCTTCTCAGTGGATGATTGTAGGATTCCGAACCCAATTCAAAGCCAAGCCCGTTCTGACGCTCGGGTTTCGCAGCCCAACACTCGGCGCTCGCTTTCGGGGCTCCTTGTCGACGTCTTTCTCTCGACGCCACGGCGGATAGATGCTGTTCTACTCCACAGCTCTAAAGCTTATACCTCTCCACTCTTCTTCTTCTTCTTGCCCTTCTTGCCCTTCTTCGCCTTTTTCCCCTCCTTTTCCTTTCTCGGCGCCGACTGCTCGGCACTCAGCACCTGCCCCAGCGCAACCCTCATCCCCAGCTGCACTCCAATCCCTTCAAGCGCGCTCATCATCTCCTGAGGACCTTTCTTCCACCACTCCAACAACACCTCGCCGACGAAACCGTGCTTGACGAGAAGCCAAACGACCGAGTGAGAATTGGAAGGGCCGTCCGAGGCGTAGGGGCGGATGAGGAGCTCGTAGGCGGTTGTACGTCCGGAGAGGCGTTTGAAAAAACGACGAAGAGTGCGACGGCGGGATTTGAGTGTAGGAGAGGTCGATGGGAGGGAGGGAGGAGGAGGGGTGGGCGACGGCGAGGGAAGGCCGAGCTCGGGCGAAGAAGGTCGCTCGGCGTCCGAGTGGATGGCTGCGTGGTCGTCGGAGGACATGTCGACGTCCATATCGATCCGCCTTGCTTCATGATCCTCGTCGCTGTCCATGCTTGCGTCGTCTTTGAGATGAAGCGCCGGCGAAGGGGATGGCGAGCGCGAAAAGGATTCGACGATCCGAGGGCGTCGTTCCTGTGAGGCAAGGCCGTCAGCGAGTCGAGACAAAACTGTATTACAAAGATCCTACCTTCTTGGGAGCAAGGACGACCTCCTCATCGCTTGCTTTTTGCGCCGAATCTTCGTCGCCATCGCCGAGCTGTGATTGTGAATGCACTGGTGAGCTCTCGTGGCGGGAAAGCGATGGGTGGAAGGAGACTCACGCGGGGGTCGTAAAGTCTTTCCTTCCCTTTCGGAGGTGCCACGAAGCGCTTTCCGCTGGCAACGAGAACGAGAGAGCCCTTCACCGAAAGGTCAGCCAACGAAGAACGAATCAAGGGAGAGGCTCACAAAGAAGTCCATGTTGGTACGAAGCTCCATGCAAATATCTTGCTGAACACCATTGCATGTGTGATTCGGCGAGACGAAGGTGCATTGCCAACGCAGACTCCGAAGCTCCTCCCCCTCGCCCAGTCGCCAGATTGCGACGAATCGCACCATAAAGTCGCACGTCTTGGAGTTGATGCAGTTAAAGTACATCCCGCCACTAGAGTGGCGTGATGCTAGGTAATGACCATGGCCACGAGCGAGCGAGCGGAGCCTCCCCTCTATTTGGTTCAACTCGGCGGGGCTGAAGGTAGGGTCGCCGGCTTTTAGAGTGAGCGTTGAGTCTGATGGCTGGAAAGAGCGCGCATCAGCACACACCATTGCTCAGCAAATCTTGCTACTCACTTGTAATGCCGCAGAAAGGCGTTGAGCGTGTTCGGCGCAGTGTCCCGCCGCCGTCTGCCCCGCCGCGCCCCAAGACCGCACTTGGCAACGGCCAAAAGGCTCACTGCGATCCGTTATCAGTAGCCGAATTATTGTAGCTCGGCAGGTTTGAATACTGCTTGCTCTGCATGAGATGTAGGCGCCGTTCCGGGCTGGGTCGTTTCGGGCGGCGACGCGGGCGTACGACATGCCGCCGGATATGCCTAACTGCAGGGCTGCCAGACGAGTACAAAGGAGAACTTCTCGTCGGCTGCACCATCGCGAGCCGACGCTGGGCCATGGCATAGCGGAGGAGGAGGACGGAAAGGGGTTGAGTCGGCGATGGGACGGGGGCGCCGAGAAAGCGAACGGACAGCCTGGAGGTGTCAAAACGCTGGTCAGCTCACGACTCAGCGCCGAGATGCTCCCCAACTCACCAAACACCCACAGCAAAACTTCCTGAGCAGCAGCGCGGTCCGAGAGATCTCGGCGAAGGGGGCGACGGGCGTAGACGGCGATGTAGCGGTAGAGAGTTGCTCCAGTAGGCTACAGGTAGTGCTGGGCTGGTATACGGCGTCGACGAGCGATTTGGACCAGTGAGACGCAGAAGGGAGAGGAGCGAGCGTTGAGGCGGGACGAGCTTGACCACTGCGAAGCGCTGAAAGGGGTTTGATCGGCTCGAGTTGTGCTGTAGGGGAGCAGTGAGAGCAGATTTGAAATCTATTACATCTCTACAGCGCTTAACCAAGCCACGAGAGCAGCGAGCTGGAGCAGGCGAATGTGGAGAGGGGCAAGGAGCGAAAACGCGCGCTGAGCTTGTTGATCTCCTACTCGATTTCCTCGTCTTTACTTGCTCGACTACAGGATGGCGCGCAGTCTCTCTTTCGACGCTGGATCGGCTTCGCCAGGTCGCCGTCAACGGCAGGGCTCTCCAGCACCTTTGGCGCAAAGGATCAAACGCGCAAAGACGGCTCACTTCGATTCCGACGACGAGGCGGAGGCGAAAGCTCGAGCGTCGAGTTCAGTAGTTAAGGGAGTGAATGGCAAGGTCACTGGCAAGGTCACGCCAGCCGTCAAGTTGGCTAGGAAGCAGGAGGCCGAGAGGTTGCTCGAGGGAAGGAAGCGTCTTCCCGTTTACGAAGGTGAGTGGTGTGGATATGTTAAGATCCCTGGAGAGCTACAGCAAGATTGCCGATATTTGCTCGAGCTGCTCAGCTGTACCGGAGATTCGCTGCTGACCTTTTCTTCGCCGAACAGTTCGCGACGAAATCACCAAGATGGTCGCCGACAACGACACCGTCATCATCATTGCCGATACGGGATCAGGAAAGACAACTCGTGAGTTCAGTCTCTGCTCACTCCTCCGCAACTTCTCGCTCCCGGGCTCGCGGTGGAGGAGAGCGCCACAAATCTACGCCGGCCTCCTTCAAGCGGCCTCCAAGTCCACCAGAGCCCATGCTAACCTCTCTTCCTTTACACAGAAATCCCCAACGCTCTCATGCGCTCCTCTACCCCTTGCGAGGCGCCTCGCGTAGTCGTCACTCAGCCTCGTCGAGTCGCCGCCCTCTCCCTCGCCGCCCGTGTCGCTGCTGAGGTCGGCTGCGGCGTCGGAGGACTCGTCGGATACACCATCCGTTTCGACGACAAGAGCAGCAAGGCCACTCGTCTCAAGTTCGCGACCGATGGAGCCCTCCTCGCCGAGATGCTCGCCGACCGAGATCTTGACCGTTACGATATCGTCGTCCTCGATGAGGCTCACGAGAGGAGTTTGAGGACCGACATGCTCATGGGATTTTTGAAGGATATTCAGAAGCGACGGAGGGAGAAGTTTGAGCTGTGGGAGAAGGAGGTCAAGGGCAAGGGAAAGGAGAAGGGATCGGACGCCAGGGATCCTTCGCCCCTTAAGATTGTCGTGATGAGTGCCACCATCGACGCTCAGCGCTTCAGCGACTTCTTCAACGCGTGAGCTTGTACCTATCTGCGCTTCTCGTTCGCTCGAGCTCGACTGACCCTCGCCTTCTCTTTCCAGAGCTCCCGTAGTCTACATTAAGGGACGCCAGTTCGACGTCGAGGTTCTTTACGCCGAGGACGCTCAAGCCGACTACCAGGAAGCGGCTCTCAAGACCATCTTCCAGATCCACATGAAGCGCCCGCCGGGCGACGTTCTCGTCTTCCTTCCTGGTGAGCTCGGCGATGATCTCCCTCTCCGTCGACTGAGCCCTAACGCTTTGCCTCTCTTACAGGTCAGGACGATATTGAATCATTGACCGCCTCCATCACGACCTACATGAAGGATCTCGCGACCACCTACCCGTCAAGGGGTAGCGTGAGTCGGCCCCCTTCGTTGCTTCGCTCTTCTAGAGGCTGACCTTCCCTCCTTTCCCAGCTCCTCGTCTGCCCGCTATACGCCAAGCTCGCCCCAAGTGAGCAGGCCAAGGCCTTCGCTCCCGCACCACCAAATACTCGCAAGATCATCCTCGCCACCAACGTCGCCGAAACTTCCGTCACCATCCCCGGCATCAAGTACGTCGTCGACTCGGGAATGGCCAAGGAGAAGCAGTACCACGCTGCTGTTGGTGAGTCGCATCGCTACTTCAGTCGTTAAGAGTCTTGCTCACTTTTCGACTCGCAGGCATCGACTCCCTCGTCACCGAGAGCATCTCGCAGTCCTCGGCGATGCAGCGTACAGGACGTGCTGGTCGTGAGGTATGTCGTCGCTCATACACGTTTAGCGAGTACTTGCTCACCCTTTTCCTCCCCAACAGGCCTCCGGTATCTGCTTCCGCCTCTACACCGAAAAGGACTTCCTCGAGCTCGAGAAGACGACCAAGCCCGAGATCCAGCGCGTCAGTCTGACGTTCGCCATCCTTCATCTTCTCGCTGCTGGTCAAGAGGACGTCTGGAAGTTCGACTTCATGGACCGACCGTCGAAGGAGTCAAGTGAGCTCTCCCTCGCTTCCTCTCCTCCCGGCGTTGTGCTTACAGTCCTCTCCTACAGTCACGGCCGCCCTCCTCACTCTACACGGTCTCACCGCCATAGACGCCAAAGGCCGCATCACCTCCTTCGGGCGTCAAATGGCCTCCCTCCCCCTCGAGCCCGTCTTCGCTCGCGTCCTCCTGTCCTCCTTCGCCGAAGGCTGCCCATCCGACATCATTGACCTCCTCTCCCTCCTCGGCTCGCGCGACAACCTCCTCGTCAACACCGTCGCCACTCGCGACGCCGCCAACCTCGCTCGCAAGAAGTTCGTGCACCGAACCGGCGACCATATGATGCTCCTCAACATTCTCAAGGCCTTCGAGGACGTCGAGAAGGATGAGAGGAAGACGTGGTGCAAGGACAACTTTGTCAACCTCAAGGCCATGAATCAGGTCTTGCAGGCGAGGGTGCAGTTGCGGGAAAGGTGCGAGAGGCTCAAGTTGGATTGGGAGGTTAGCGCGGGGGATGATGCCGAGCCGGTGTTGAACTCGTTGGTGTCGGGTCTGTTTGCCAACACCGCGCTGCTGCAGCCCGATGGCAGCTACCGTCACACGACTTCGAGGAGGGTGAGTTCTTCCCTTCCCTCCGCTCTTCTTCGCCGAGCTAACCTCCTTCGTCTCACAGCTCATCAACGTTCACCCCGGATCTACCATGCACAACAAGAAGGTCCCAGCAATCCTTTACGACGAGCTGGTGTGTCGCTTCGTCTTCGTCGTCAGCTCGGCGCTGACCCATTTCCCCCTTCCCACAGGTCCTCACCACCAAGACCTACGCCCGAGGCGTCTCGTCCATCACGCCTAACTCGATTCGCACGAAGGCGCCCAGCGTGTTCGGTGAGTACTCTCGCCTGGCGATCTCGACAAGGCGCTGACTGCTCTCCCCTCTTCCCCCTCGCAGGCAACTGAGGATGCGACGAGCGAAAGAACATTCGTCATTGAGGTTCGAATGCTTGCTACTGTGCAAGAGACTTTTCTATCCCTGACGAAACTGACTTCCAACGCCCGCGAAAGGGTTCGGCGATGATTTGCTCGGCGCTGAGAAGGAGAGCAAGGGCCTTTGAGGATTAGTTCATCAGCTTTCGTGCTTCTTTATCCCTTTGACCTCGCTGAGAGCTCTGCTTGAGATCCTCAACCTCGAAGCTTTGACCTCCCGCTCCTCGGAAGGGGTGCGACGAAGAGCGAGGGCTCCTCTTTCCCTCCTTCCACTCTTGCTCGTCTTCCCTTTCTCGCAGAACGATCTACCGTGATGGAAAGGAAGCTTATCAGAGGGGAATGGGTTGTGCATGTAAGGCTTCAGGTCGCCCATTCCCGCCCTCAGTCGCCCCCTCGAGCAAGCAGCGAGCTGACGATTCCCGGCGTGCAGGCCCGCTTGGACTTGATCCACAACGTGAGTCTCGTATGCAGCAATGCAATCAAGCTCCGTCGTATGGTACGCTGCTTTCTCCCCCTCGTCGAGCTACCGAGTTCGCTGCTTGCTCGCGCTCGGCTCATCCCTCTTTCGCCCAGCAGACCCGACTGATCGCCATCAACAAGCGAGCTACCAGACAGTGCAAAGCTAGGACCAAGTTCATCGAGGCAAGGCAGTACATGATTAAGCAGGGTGTTTGGGAGGAAACAGTTGACGAGGTTCTTTGGAAAACGGCGATTCGAGTCCGACCTTGCTGCAAGGAGGCGTTGGACGTTCTGGAGGGGGTAGGCCGGTGCTTCGCGCTGGAAGGGTGTGAGAGATGTGGGGAGATGAGGGAAGTCGCCCACGTCGCTTGGGGGGAGGAGGCGAGGGAGAAGCCCGAGGAGCCTAGGGTGACTTTCAAGCCTTGGAAGGCGGAGAGGGTGCAGAGTGAGGTTTTGACCAGAGGCGGAGAAGGTGAGTGGTCGTCTCCGAGCTGATGGTGACCTAGAGAAGGGCGAGACGAGCTAATCTGTCCCCCTCGTTGCTCACAGGCTCATCGCCGAACTTCGCTCGCTTCGTCGCCTACCCTTCTCGCTTTGGCAAGACCAACTTCTGACCAAGTGAGCTGGAGGAGGGAGTGCTTCTCAGTTTCATCCTACGGCCATCAAATCAACGGCCTCGCTTGCTGACCTCGTCTTCCTCTCGCCGCAGCCAACGCCGAGCCTCCTTCGCTCTGGTCTTCTTCCCCTCTCGCTTTCTCTCCACCGCACCACCTCGCTACGCTACCATCGTCTCGACCTTAGTTGACTCCCTTCTACCTCCTGTATCTACCGCCCAGCCGTACCTCCCCTTCGTCTCTCCTGCTATCTCAGCTCGAGGTGCCCGGCGCCGAAGTGAAGGATCGAGGCGAGCAGAGAGCCTACCCGAGAGACCGAGCGGCCGAAAGAACATAGAAGGCCCTATAACAGCCGCAAGCTGAGATTGGTTCTCATTTCAACGATTAGCTAGTCACAGAACAGCGAATCAGCCAACGAGCTCGGTGCTCGACGAAGGGCAGAGCGAGCAAATAAACAGCCTGCACAGCTACAGCAGCTGCAAAACTCGGTCTGTACTCTACCAAGCTCTCTTCCGGTCACCTCAACCACTCCCATCACCCCCTCTCGCGCAGCCCCTCCCTTCGCCTTCCGCTCGTCCGCCTCCCTCGAGCGTCCGTTTGCTCCTTGCTCTCCCGCCATCACTTGCTCGTCTCGCCGTCTCGCTTTTTCCACAGCTCGCTCAGTTAGGATAGGACTACAGCCTCATCAGCAACCTCTACCACCCTCGCCTGCTCTTCCATCGCCGTCGAAGGAGCCGCTCTCCAAGCTTGAAAGAGAGGGAACCGCGCGCTGTGCCGTGAAGGAAACGCTGAGAGCTGCTGCTGCTGGGCGCCGACGATTGCTGCTGAAGGTGAGCTTATCTTTTCCCTTGAGAGCTTATGATGCCCTATAGTGGTGCTGGGCGGTGTCGAACGAGGGAGAACGAGCGTGAGGTAGGATCCGGGCCCGGGGGAGGGTCAAGCCTGGAGGCTGTGGGCGAGACGAGGGTCGGAGGAGGCTACAAAGCTACATAATTGATTCAGGAGACTAGTAAACTGACCTTCGCTTCCGCCGTCAACAGCTACATCCCTCCTCTCGTCTTCCCTCCGACCAACCGCCGAGCTTCGCCCTCCGCCGAGATGGCCGTCATCCAAGACCTCCCGCTCGAGCTCATCATTCGCATCCTCGAGCTCACAGTCGGCTCGCTGATCACCGTCTCCCAGCAAGCAGCAACCAGGTCCACCCTCGCCCAAGCCTCGCTCGTCGCTCGAAGTTGGAGAGCTCTATCGCAGCAATACCTCGCCTCGACGTTCACGGTGTCAAGTCATGATAGGGTATGGATGCGGTACCTCGAAGCCATTTCAAACGCTTCCGCCTCGCCTTCGACGCTACGTTGCCTGCTGGTCGTCGTTCGGCACGCCTCGGCGGAGAAGCTCGCCCTTCTTCAGCAGCAGCAGGTTGAGCTGCGGGAGCTGTCCATAATCAGTCATGATCTCGAGCTCAACGCCTCGCACACTCGCCTTCTCGGAGGTACGTCTTCGGCTCCCTACCCAGCAGGCTCGGAGTCCCAGCAGCTGACCTTCGACCCTTTGACATACCAGGCCTTCGCCGATTGAAGCTTCTTCGGGCTTTGAAGATCCCTGTAAGCCTTAAACCCGCTACACCGACGATGCTGGAGAGTCTCTTCATCACGTCCGATCTACCCGAGCTCCCCTCCTTCCTTCTCCCGGTCTCGACATTCGCCCCTCGCCTTACGCACCTCGAAATCAATACTTCATTCAGAGCTCTTGGCACTGCACTCCAAAGAATGCTGCAGCCTGTCGCTCCCCAGCTAACTCGGCTAGGGTTAACATTCACATTAGTTCGCTCAGCCTCCCCCGAGCGTCGCGATACGATCCTTTCCTCCCTCCACTCCTTCCTCCTCGCTTGCACCTCCATCAAAGCCCTTCGTCTGCATGACCCCCGCCCAAACGAGTTGCGCCACCTCCTGTCCCTTCTCCCCAGCCGTCTCATTTTACTCGACGTCTCCCCTCTCCTCCTGGACCACGCCGAAGGAATGCCGAGAGGTGCGGCTGAGGCTTTCGACCTCCCCTGTATGGCGCAACTCCGACGCTGGAGGATGACAACGGAGTGTTTACTTGACGACCCCGATTCTGCGTGGGAGCCACTCGCAGAAGAGCAATGGCGAGCAGCTTGCCGGGCCCGAGGGATCGAGCCTCGCGGCGAGGAGCGCTACTTTACGGGTAAGTCGCTCTCGTCTACGTCTCCCTCTCCGCTGCAAGCTAACGTCTTCCTCCCTCCTCAACAGACTGAGCTTTCAACGATGCAAACGGTACGCACGCTCTCCGTCTCTCGTCTCGGCGCTCGCTCGACCTCGGCGCTGACCTTATCTTCTCGCAGGCGGGCTGAAGCGACCTCTTGATGTACAGAAAAAAACGATGGCTTGGATAGTAGTGCGATGCTCCAATCCGTGTGCGATGAAGCTTGCTTTGGGCCGTGACTTGCAGCGAGAGCGAAGACGTCTCAAGCTCGCGCTCGGCGAGGTTCGAAAAGGCACTGAAACTTCATTTCTTGCACTGCTCGTATCTGTTTGTGTGTGTGCTATGCTACAAGAGATCGTTTATTATGTATGAGAGCGGGGACTGAACCTTGAACGCTAAGCAACTCGAGCTCCTCCACTCAAAGATCAAAAGCCTGAGACCTCCATCCATTCCTCCTCGCCTCTTCCTTCCTCTGCTTCTGCGCCTCAAACTTGATCCTATCCGCCTCCTCTCCAACCTCCTCGACAACGCCCTCCACCTGATCCCTCACCTCCTCCAGCTCATTCCTACCCTCCTCCGCAAGACTCTCGAGGGCCCTCTTGCGCGAAACGACGTCGCTCGAATCCTTGACTGCCAACCCGGTCCTCCTTCCAGGGAGAAGTTCCTCCTCGACTCCAACGGAGAGGATCCACTCGCCTTGAGGACCGATTTTGGTCACTCCGGTAGAAGTGACCTCGGAGAGAGGAGAGGCCGAGAGGGGGGAAGTGTAGAAGATGCCGCGAAGGAAGGCGAGAGGGTCGGGAGCGGCTCCGTACGCGCCGGCCGACTTGATGGAGAGCTCGTAGGCGGCTTTGTCGGCGGATTTGAAGGCAGAGGCGGTTTGCTCCTCGAGCTGTTGCGCGAATCCACGACGGGGTCAGCGACGGGGCCGAGAGAGAAAGAGGAAGGGATAAGAACGTACGACTTGAATCAACTGCTTCTCGATGTAGCCACGGAGAGCGGGACGAGCGAACCAGTTGCGAATGTAGTGCTGGGAATCGTGGATCGAGAGATTGAAGCCGTCGATGGCGACGTCGACCTTTTTGACCTTGAAGAAGGTCTCGCGATCCTCCTCCTCGGCGTTCTCGACGGTGATGGTGCTGTTTTAATGTTCAAGACGAGGTCAGCGATGAGTCGAAAGTAAAGGAAAGAGAGAAAGAAAGCTCACACATCGAGTCCATCTCCCGAGCTGCCTCCAATATCAATATCCAACAATCCATAATCCTCCAACCCAATCCAACCCGTCTTCTTCTTGATATAGTACGAGATATCCTTAGCCTGTAGCCTCAATCCCGAAAAGCTAACGGTAGTCGAGGTGGTGAACTCGGAAGCGTAGGCGGCGTATCCCTTCTTGACGGAGCCTTCGTTGTGGTTCTTGAAAAACATGGCGTCGGGAATGAAAGAGTCGGAGGTGAACCTGACGTTGTCGATGATGAGGTCGACGTCGGCGGACTGTGGGAGGGAGAATCGCAGGGGGGAGGACTCAGCGCTCGGCTCGGTGATGGAGAGGGAGAAGGAGAGAAAAACTAACGGTGAACTCGACGCGAGGGAGAGGGATAGTGTGCAACGCTCCAAGAAGACGAGGAACAAGGACTTGGGAGATATCGCTCCAAGCGCTCGTATCAACGAGGGAGAATCCCGTCTTAACGAACTGCTTGGTCGCAAACTCGAAGCGATCGACGGCGTCTCCGAGCTGAAGGAGGGCCTTATCGTTGGCGGCATTGTCGAGAGCAGCGTTGACCTCATCGACGAGAGCATCGGCGTCCCTCTTCCAGGCGGCGTTGTTCTTGGCGATCTCCTGCGCCTCGTTGTAAAGCTGCTCGACCTTCCTCTGCGCCTTGCTCGAAGTGGCGTATCCCGCATCATTGATAGCACGATCAGCGAGAGCGTCAATCTCATTAACGAGCTTCTTGAGACGTTCGTCCTTCTTGAGATGAGTGACGACCTTGTCGGCGGAGGAGAAGACCGAATCGAGGGGACCGGTGAAGGATTCGATGATTTGACGAAGGAGGGTGAGGGCGTTGTCCGCCGCGGCGTTGGTAGAGATGTCTCCGTCGGCTTCGACGGACTTGGCCACCTTCTTGATTTCGTCCCCGGCGGCAGAGGCGTACTTGCGGACCAGGCCGAGGAGGGTGTTGAGAGAGTTTTGGTACTCGGGGGAAGATTGGACTTCGTTGATGATCTGTTTGAAGTCAGGCGAGGAAGGAGTGAGCTCGTGTGAGAGGGAGGGAAGGCGAAGACCGAGCCGAGATGAACTCGAACTAACCGACTTGAAGCGCTCGATGAAAGCGTCGTGAGCGTCGGTAGGAAGGGACTCCTCGGCCCATTCCTTGATCTGTAGGCGTTGAACACGATCAGCAATCATTCTCTCACCCCTCACCCCTCGGCCCTCACAACCACTCACCTCCTTAGCCTTTCCAGCAACCTTATCAACCGCCTCATCCCTCTTATCCTCCAACCCCCTCACAACACTCTTCTTCGCATCCCTCACATCAGCCGGACTAACTCCCTTAATCTGCTCAACTCCACTCCTCTTCCTCTCCTCCTCACTTCCCCTCGCCTTCTTAGCAGCCCGCTTCGAAGCCTTGGTCGTCTGAATCGAGGCGTTGGCGACTTGCTCAGCTGCGTCGGCGAAGAGGTCACGACCGAGGTTCACGAGGTCCGAAACGATGTCGCGGAGGCTGGTGGAGGTGAGAAGGAGGGAAGCGAGCTGCTTGATCGCGTTGTTGGCTTCGGTGATCTCTTCGGAGGTGGGGAGGGGAATGTCGGGGGTGGCTGTTTGGGGAGGGGTCAGCGAGGGAGAGGAGGAGGAGAAGGAGAAGGACTTACCAGCGTTAACGTCGATATCGACGTCGGCGTCGGCGTGGGAAGCGGCCCAGATGAAGCGTTGGATCTGCTCGGCGAGGCGACGAGTCGATGGTCAAGGGTGGGCGTTGGAGGGAGGAAGAGAGGAGGGTATCGCTCGTCAGCCTCAGCTCTCTACTCGAGAACAGCAAGCCGAGCGCAAACAACCCACCTTGTCATCATCATTTTTCTCCAGTCCGAGCCTGGTGAGCGCCTCCAAGACTCCCCTCGAGCTCGCAACGAGTTCCTCACCCTTGGGGCTCAACTTGCCTGCAACGTACAACCCATTAGCAACCTTCTCCTGCTCCCCGACTCGCGCGCGAGCCAAAGCGAGCGAGTTCTCACTCACCACCACCGATCTTGCCCGCCACACGAGATCCCAATCCCGGTTGAAGGATATTAGACTTGAGCAACCTCTGTACGATAGTAGCGAGTTGGTCGGAGGAAGGGAGTTTGCCCGCGCTAAGAGCAGCAGAAGCTTGTCCAAGGCTCTCGAGACTCGTTTGAGCCGTGGTGATGGTTTCTTCGGAAAGGAGGGGGAGGGAGGAAGTGTTGGGGTGGTAGGTCGTCATTTGTGGTTGTTTTGTGTCTTCCTGTAGTGTGAGGAGGAAGGTGTTGGTAGAAAGCCAAGAGCGAAACCTCGAGACGAGCTCCAGGCGAGAGGCGAGCGGAGCTATGACCGCATCATCGCTCGGAGGGGTCGATCGTAAGGCAGCGATCTAGTCGTGACGAGTGTGGTGCTGCTGCTGCTTGCTGCTGCCGATGGTGCAGCATGATAGTACCAACAAGCCGAGCTGTAACTACCCTTCGCACAGACCAATCCATCGCCAACGCCGAGCTCTCCTCCGCCGAAGCTCAAGTCTCGAGTATTAGCGACTGTGAAGTTCAGCGAAAGTGCGAAAAATGAACGTGTGTAGGATGTGTAGGGGTATATCTCCAAAGAACTGCAAAACGAAATGCGCCCATGCTCAATAACTCAATCCCTCCTTCAATCCCTCCCTCTCATTCCTCCTTCATAGCGACCCCCCTCCTCCTACTCGTCGGCGTCGGCGCCAACTCATTCGGTCCATTAACCTCGTTCGTTGGAGCTTTTTCGGGGGGTGGTGTTGAGGGAGTGGAGGATGAGGTGGATGAGGAGGGAGTGGTGGAAGAGGTGGAAGAGGCGAACCGCTTGTTCTTTTTGGCTTCGAATTGGGCCCGAGTGAGACGAGTGCCGAGGAGCCAGCTGTTGGGAAGGGAGGGTTAGCGGGGAGGAGAGGGAGGGGGAGAAGGGAAGCGCACTCGAAGTGGAGGAAGTAGGGTTCTGGTAGAGCGGAAAGGGTTAGCGAAAGAAGAAGGGAGGGAGAGAAGGCCGAGAAAAGAGACGAACGAGAAAAGTTGTACTTGAGTCCAGCAATTTGGTCTGTTCGGGGGGTGAACCCGGAAAGTTAGTACAACTCCTGCTCGAGTAGAAGGAGACAAGTACTCACGATGGATATCATGATAATCGCAATCATTGGCGAAAAGCACTTGAAACGGATCCCACGGGAACTTGTACCCACAATGATCGTCGACGGTCTTAGCCGTGCTAACCGCAAAGAAAACGATCGCCTGCCTCGTAGTCATAAGCGCACAACTCTGAGCCAGAGCCGCTCCGAGCGTATCGAGAACGAATCCCTCGAGAGGGTGGTTGTATAAAGCTCCAAAGGCGTAAGGGACGTAGAGACGGTGGTGGATTGAGTGGATGTGGCGGTAGAGGAATCGGTTGGTGTGGAAGTAGCGGTGCCAGAAGTATTGCCAGGCGTCGAGGACGAAACTGGGTGAGAGGAGAGGGTTCGGCGAAGGAGGAAGGGGGTCAGCCGAGATGAGCGTGCAGAGAGCGGGAAGGGAGGGGGAAGCAAGAGGGGAAGGGTGAAAGTACATCCCCACCTCCCACGCACGAGAAAGATGTAGCAAAAGCAACTCACGCGGCAAACAAGTACTGAGCGATGGGTACTCCCCACCAATAGACCCAACTGGTCAATTCCGCACCCTGAGCCTTCCACAGCTGTCCTCCCATCTTCTTCCCCAGTACACCCATGACCACCCTCCCGACCCAATAGCCATACGTCTGCAACTCCCGCTTATGATTCCTAAAGGGCCCCTTGAGGGGATCGTCCTCCTCCAACCACAACAATCCCAAGACGGTTTGAAGGACCTGCTGGACCAGTACAGCTTTGATGACCTCTTTAACTGTGACTCGATTCTTGCTAACAACCTCCTCTGGTTCATGTAGTTTGTAGCGTTGGAGAGCTGGGAGGTGGAGCGAGTCGAGGAAATGGAAGAAGAGGGAGAAGGACCAGTAGATGGCGAAAGGGGCAAAGACGGAGAGGTATCGATCGGGTAAGGTGGAGAGGATTGAAGGACGGTGGAGAGCGTAGATGGGGTAGGATGAGAGGGGGAGAGTGAGGGGCAGTGGCGTTGTTAAGTTGTAGCTCATTTTAAAATGAGAGAGGAGAGTTGTAGGTCGATAGAAGGGTAGCGCTACTCCCCTTGAACCTCCTGTACTCGAATGGGCTGCTGCTGAGGGCGCAAGAGGGAGAGAGAGACGAAGGAAGGGGGGAAGAGGTCGAGGGGACGAGCAGACGCGAGAAGGTAAGGTCGACTGTGGATCGACTGCCTCGCTCTTCTCCTAGAGCCCTACAGTTACTACACTACACTCGAATAGTAGTCTGTACCCTTGTACAACGCGTAGAGCCGAAGTTGAAGCGAAACGAGAGACGAGCTGAGTTGTAGGAAGCAAAAGAGCTCTGGCGCGCGAGTCGAGAAAGGTCAAGGGGTTCGGCCTGCACAACATGCTCGCTCAAACCGCGCGCAAGGGTTCTCAGATACACTGAACAACTCTCCCTACTGCTCTGGCTCAGCTGAGCTCTCTCAGTGGCAAAACCCGACCTCCTTTCTCGGCGCTCGGCCTTCGCACGGATCTCTCAAGCTCTCTCCTTCGGAAGCTGTAGGCAATGATCCTCCATTCGTACAACAGTGCACTGACATCCATCTCCTCCCATCACCTTGTACATCCTCTTGTCCTGCGAGAATCAACGAGGAGCAGCCATTGCAGCGCTGTTCGGCGCCCGAAAGGGAGGGTCAGCGAGCTGTTTCCCCTTTCTCCTTCCTTCTTTCCCAACGCCGTGAGAGCAGAGAGTGCACGTACTTGTTCCTCGTCAAATTGTCAATGTCTAGTGATAGCAATTAGAACGAACGGGCGGTCAGCGAGCTGCTCGACCAGGAGCGAGCGCAAGGAGAAGGAGCAAACTCACAAGTCTGCAGTGTCGAGTTGTCTGATTTGAGTTTCGCTCCTTCTGCTTGCACGTCCGTTACGCGTTGGAGGAGGGCTGTTGGAGTACAGTACAGAGGAAGGGTGAGCTCGGATCGGTTGACGCGGTGAAGCTGAGCTGGCAGCGGAGGAGCAAGGAGAGCTGTAGGAGGGTAGATGCGTACCTCGTAGACCGTCTTGTTTAGTGATAATGTCCCTATAAAGCAACGACGGATGAGCGAGCGCTTCGAGCAGCCAGAGAGAGAGACGAGAGACTGACTTTACGAGAGCTTCTTTATCTAGTACATCTTGAGCTGTGAGTTCTGGTGTAACATCATCTTCTTGAGTAGTAGGAGCACCCCAAGCAGGTTCAGCATCCACCGAAGAAGCGTGCGGTCTAACCATCCTTCAACAGATATCGTCTCTTCCAACCCGCGTTTCGCTTCTCTCCCTTCCTCTTCTCGTCTTCAATGTCAGCCTCCACCAAATTCAACCCAGGCGACTACCTAAAAGGACTAGGCTGGAAGGGAGAAGGTACAGGCCTACATGAAGGATCAAGGGCCAAACCTGTAACAGTGGCCAAGAAGACGAGCCTCAGCGGTTTGGGCAAAGATCGTGATGTAGCTTTCCCTTGGTGGGAAATGGTATTTAAAAACGTTGCGGGTAAAGTAGGAACTTCAACTACAGATAAGGTACGTCTCTTTGCTTGCTCCCCTACACTACAGTTCAGCTCAACAGGACGAGGACTGACCCGCTGCTTCCGCATCTTTTCGCCGAAGCACAGAAGGACGATCCACACCACCGCACCACCACTGGCATCATTTCTCCACTCCCACCACGCCCAAAAGCCGATGAATACACCCCTTCTACCTCCTCCTCCTCAGGCGGGATTAATATGGACGCCTTCGCAGCTGCCAAAATCGAACAAGCCCGTCGACAGTTGTATGCTGGGTTTCTGAGGGGAAAAGTGGTGGGAGGGACGGCGGAGGAGGCTATTAAGAAGGAGCAGGAGGAGGCTGCTGCTGCGAAGGAGGAGGAGGGAGCAGGAGAGGAGAAGGAGGGAAAGAAGAGGAAGAGCAACAAGTCCGAGGCGGCGTTGGAGGGGAAGAGGATTAGGAAGGCGATTAGACAGAAGAGGAGGGAGATGAGGGCTGCTTCCAAGTCGGCGGCTACCTCCGGAGCTAGCACCCCCGCACAGGTGGAGGACACGGAGGATAGCGAGGGATTCGTAGACCTCGGCGCTCCTTCCACTTCGACTTCTACCTCTCCACCACCTTCCAAGCCATACAAACGTTCCCGCTCCCCCTCCACCTCCCTCCCCACCAGCAGCAAAAAGTCCAAATCCTCCAAATCCAAATCCTCCCGGCCCACCCCCTCAACCACGGCCGAGCACCTCTCTCCGGAAGAGCACCTCTCTCTCGACGAAGCGGCCTACAAGGCAGCTCGGAAAGCGGCGAAGGAGGAGGAGAGGGAGGAGAAGAGGTTGAGGAAGGTTGTGAGGAGGGCCTTGAGGGAGGAGCAGGGGAAGGCTGAATGAGGAGGGAGCGTCGACGTGAGGCAGGGAGAGTGGTGGAGTAGGATGGGGCGGTCGGGGGTTTTGGGGTACTTGTTGTTACGAATAGATGTAGAGGGTGTTTTACGATACTCGCTCGCCGTCCGAAAAGCGAGAGCAGAAAGGGGGGAGAACGGGTTTTTCGCCCTCGCTTGCTCGCTGCAGGGCTACGGTACAAATAAAAAGCAAGTTCCAGCGCACGTCGTTCAGGGTACCACACTACTCCTCGCGTTGCTCGTCGCTCGTTCGTGCATCATTTTCGTTCAGCAGCTCTGCGAAAGAAGGAGGAGGTCAGCGGCGAGCGCCGAGCGTCGAGAAAGGGAGGTGTGCGCACCACGCCCGCTCTTCCCCTCCAGCATCTCTTCTGCCCCTCCGTGCGCCTAAACCAGAGCAGCACCTACTCCCATTTCAACACTAAACGAAGCACTCACCTTCACCAGCGATCGTTAAAGCTCAGCAGCAGCGATCTCAGCTCCTCGTCAGAGCAGCTTCCCGTCTCGAGCTTCTGTAGTCCTTCGAACGCGTTGGTATAGCGGACAGTAGCGAGATACGAGGGTCCGTGAGCTTTGGTTCTCTCCTAGCTGAGCGAAATGCCGAGAGGACGAAACGAGGCGATGAGGGAGGAGGCAAGAGGGAAAGAGCGGGAGTAGCGAGCAAGGGTTGGGCGGAAAGGGGTGCGATGAACAGAGATAGAGGGAGACCGAGAGAGAAGAGGCTTCCTCGAACCTCGTCCTGCCCTTTCAAGCTTCGCAGCGATCGGAGAGCTGCAGAGAGGACAGCTCGGCGATGGCTTCGACCGCGCTTCGACTTCGACTTCGCCTTCGCTTCTCACATTCTCTCTCGCTCTCCAACTCGCCCACGTAGCATCACATCACAAACCGTTCGATTCCCCTTATCCCTGCCTCTCTCTCCCCCCCTCAAACTCCCACAGCCCAAACCGTCCCCGCCCCAGTAGTCCCATCAAACAGCATCAAATTCCTCACTGGTTCCTCCTTGCCTCCCAAGATATTGAGGACGTCCTGTCCTGCTACTCCGCCGATGATGGCGCAGGAAGGGGGGAATTCGAGGGAGGAGGTGAGGGATATCCGGCTGTTCGAGGAGAGGGAGGGGTTAGGGAGGGAGAGGGAGAAAGGTGAAGAGGATGGTGGATTAATACGTACGTAATGGTGGACGCGCTGAGAAGAGTGGGCTTGACGGAGATGGTGGGGAGGAAGGTCGTGGCCACGGAGGTAAGGGTCTCGTCCGAGATGGGGGAGTCGGGGGTAGCCTGCTGGGCGGCCCAGAGCGCTGCGAGTGACATGAGAGGGAGGTCAGCTCCCATGAATCGAGACGAGGAGTAAGAACCGAGCTCAAACTCACAAAGCAAACCCCACAGCGAATCGGGCGTGCGCTTCAACTCGCGAGCCTTCAAACTGCTCCACTGGTGCTTGAGGGCCGACTCGAACGGCACGTAACTGTTGGTCGACTTGGTGGGCACCTTGACTTGCTCGTTACCGTTGACGGTCTTGATCACGTCGCTGTTGGCGGGGTTACAGGAGGGGATGAGCTCGGCGAGTCGAGAAGGACGAGGGGACAGAAGGAGACTGACCAGACAAACTCGTGTTGGAGTAGATCGGCGAAGATCCATCCGTCCATTCCGAGGGAAGAGGCGGCGTAGAGCTTCTTGCCGAGTTTGCGAGTGAGGGCGTTGGTGCGGAGCTGGGCGAGCGAAAGTAGCGGGAGAGGCGAAAGCAAACGATCAGCTGGGCGCGCCAGAGAGCAGGAGAGAAGGGAACAAAAGCTCACCAATGTAGGAGCGTCAACATCGGTGAGAACTACAAGGTCGAAAGTACTGAGGAAGGTCTCGTCGGCGAGGAGGGAAGCGTCGGTGCGGGTGGTGAGGTTGACCCGAGGGTTAAGGGCCTGTACTCGAGGAGCGCTAGCCTCTACACGCTGTAATGTCCAAGCAGCCAAGTATCAGCTCTCTCCCTACAGCTCAGCGCTCCTCTGCCCAGCTCGACTCAGACTGACCTTCTTTCCCACTTCCTCCTCCCTGATAAAGTAATTTGCCCCGAAATCCTGTTCCTCTACATCCTTCTCATCCAACAGGGTAACGTTTCCCACTCCAGCAAGGACGATGTTCTTGGTAATCTCTGCTGCAACGCCTCTGAACGAGTAGATGAGGACGGACGAGTTGCGCATGCGGTTTTGAGCTTCCACGCCCCAGAGTCGGAGTTGACGGTCGTAGAGAGCTGCTTCATCTTCGGTGATAGTCGTTGACATGGTGACAGAGGTGGGAAGAGGGAGAGGGAAGCGACGAGGAGAGACGCGTCGAGTTGAGCTGAGGGGGAGTAAGATTGGGTAGCAAGGTGGGAGCTGTAGTCGTGCAGCAGACGGAGCTGTAGCTTGATAGCTCTTTTAGGCGGTTGAGGTGGAGAAGCGAGCGATTTGGAAGAGGGCGACCCGTCGAGGCGAGCTCGAGTCCTGAAGGCGCCGACTAGGGGTTCGCTCTTCTCGCTGCTAGTGTAGCTGCTGGCAGTTGGGTGAATGTACATCTAAGCTATTCGACGTCTGTAACGCTTCAGCCTCTCCCTGTCTTTGAAGCTTCCGCTTTCGCCGACCACAGCTCTCCTTCGCGCCTTACGCCGTCTATAGCTCAACTTCGCACACGGTCCACTGGTAGAGAGCTCTCATGAGTAGCTCAGCTACTGTCACCTCGCCCGCCTGCGGTCCCAGCCCATGCAAGCAGAGCTCCCCAGAGCTGCTCGGCGCCGAACCAGCGTCGGAAGCTCTCGAGCAGGCTCCGCTACGTGAAGCGGTACAAGCGAGCTGTCAAGAGATCACTGACAAGGAAACCTACACGATACGAACTCTGCCGTTGGTCCAAGAGAGGTCAGGGTCTTGCTAGCCTGCCTAAACTCCTTCGGCGATGGTCCTCTCCCTCAGCCTGACAGCTCGCCCAGCTCGCCATTCGACCCTCTTAGATCTTTCCCAGTCTCCCAGTGATTACGATGTCGAGGGGCGAAATTCCAGCATGTACAAAGGGCGTTATCCCTCTCCTCCTCCTGCACTCCATCCATCTCCTTCTCCCGGTATCTCCAACCGACTTAGAATCCAGCGGGAACGACAGTCGTTGGTGCGTTGGGAGCAGCGCCGAATTGAGGGTTCTGGGCAGCCTGTAATGGTGCACAAGAAGAAGCAACGGGTCAGTCTCGTGAGGCGCAAGGCGAGGAAAGCCGCATCTCGCTTCGGCGGTCGCGTGAGTCTCCTCCCAGCTGCAACTCACCTGAGCTCCGAGGTACTCCTTCTCCTGAGCGACGATGGCAGCCTCACCCTCGATGCTGAGCATGAGAGGGAGACCAACGACGAGAGCACTAGTAGTGACGATCCAAGCCGCCGAACCAATCTTGGATCCGGTCCATTTGGCCCAACTAGCGGTAGTAGCAAAAGAATCGGCTACAGCTTGACGAGTGGAAGGAGGGACCATATCCTTGAGAGCGGCCAAACGCTCTCGGATCGTCTCGGCTGAAGGATCGTAGAGGGCGAGTTCCTTCTCTTCAGAGTCTTCGAGCGACGAGGCGACCGAGGAAGAGTCGGACCAGTCCTCGTTGTCGTTGACTTCGACAATGTTGACCATCTTTGAGTTGTGCGAGAGGAAGCTGTAGGACGATAGGACGGAAGGTCAGCTGTTGGAAGAGCCGAGGGAAGGCGGTGGACGATGATGCGAGTGAGAGTTGAGACGCACTGTTTGCTGAGGAGGGGCTGTAATATAGTTGGATTAGTGTTTGACTAGCTGTATCAGGGTACAGCGAACACCTACAAGTTGAAGCGAGGCTTTGAGAGGCGCGAAGAGGGTACAGACAGCGAAATGGGCGGAGCACAAGAAAGTCGAGCAGCCGAGTCGAAGGCAAGGGTTGGACTCTGCCAGATTCCACTACAAGATGAGCTGCGGTCAACCTGCACCAGACGAGACTCAGGAGCTACCAGGTAAGCTACCAGCTGCTCCTAGCCCTACTTTCCTACAGCTCACCCTTTCTCCCGCTCCTCAGCCGCCGTCGCCCCCGCTGCAACCTGCGTTCGCTGCTCTCTACCACCAGGAATCGTCGTTCGCACCACTTCCTACTGCTGGTGAGTATTTTCTGCTGTATCTCTACATAGCCCCGCTCACTCACACCCCTTCGCTCGCTCGCAGGGAGCACTTTCACGACCACTTCACCTTTGCCTACCGCAAGGGAATCGATGGCGCAAGGACTAGAAGTCGCTCGGGACGACCCCAGGATGTGTTGAATGGTGCTAAGCGAGGGACTAAGCGGTCCAAGGTTATGCTCGCCTTCTCGGGAGGCGCTTCGTCGAGGTGAGCCTGTCGCCGAGCCTGCTGCGAAAGGGAGGGGAAGCTGACCCTTTGACGTCTCCAGGGTTCTATTGGATCTATTACAGAAGAACAGCTTCACCCGACCGGACGACCCAAGCTTGTCGAACCCTCGTTTCAAGCCTCCGCCGACATTCGAGTCGCTTGAGATCCTCTACGTCGATGAGAGCGGTGTACCAGGCTTTGGGGTGAGTTGAGAGATGTGACAAGACACTTCTCCTTGTACTGATCTCCGTTGGTTCTGTTACAGCCCGACCGGACCGAGGAAGTTCGAGCCCTCGTCGCCGAAACCCCCTTCCCTTTCCGCTCCATCAAGCTCGAATCCATCTTCACTCCCTCCACCACCACCTTCTCCACTTCCTATTCCACCCCCTCTCTACTCACCTCCACCTCGACCTCAACACCACTTGACCCGCTCACCTCCCTCCTCTCTTTCCTCTCCCCCTCGACCCACTCACCCACCTCTCTCGCCTCCCTCCACTCCTCGCTCCTCCACTCCCTCCTCCGCCGCGAGGCCCTCTCCTCAGGCTGTGAAATCCTTCTAACAGGCGAGACCGCCAACCGAGTAGCGATCCAAACGATCGCGGGTATGGCCGAGGGTCGCGGGTTCAGCATGGGCGAGGAGGTCGGGTGCGAATGGGAGGCGAGCGAGGAGGAGGGAGGGGGACTGCTGGTCGCTAGGCCATTGAGCTCGATTCTTCTGAAGGAGGTTACCTATTATGCGAGGATTAGGGAGTTGGAGAGCTTGACTATGAGGAGGCCGGAGACGGGGGTTGAGCCGAAGAAGGCGGGGATTGAGGCGTTGGTGCAGGGTGGGTTTTTGAGGTATCTCCCCCTTTTTCACCTATCTCATGAGCTAACCCTCTCTCCCCGCACAGACTTCGTCAACGGCCTCGAAGCCAACTTCCCCTCCACCGTCTCGACCATCATCCGAACGGCTCAAAAGCTAGGCATGCGCTCCGCCGACGAGAGGGAGAGGAAGGTCGAGGGTATTAGGTGTCCTATCTGCGGCCTGTAGGTTCTCTCTCCCTTTTCTCGCTCACCAAAATTGCCCTGACCCTCTCGCCGGCCGACAGACCCGCCCAACTCGGCGCCGAGGATTGGAGGAAGGCAATCACCATTTCGACTCTCTCCGACCTCAAGTCTGCCGCTCCTTCCTCCTCTTCCACTCCCTCCCTCCCCGCACCAGCAGCAGCAGCCGACCTCCCCTCGCCCGAAGCCGCCCTCGCCCCCCTCCTGTGCTACTCCTGCCTGCTCATCATGCAGGGTACTCTCCCTCCACCACGTGGCGCGCCGACACCTGATGAGGAGGAGAAGGTGGTTGTGCTGCCGCCGTATGTGGAGGAGATGGCGAGGAGGAGGAGGAGGATAGCCGAGGAGGAGGAGGGAGTGGTTGGGAGGAGGACGGTGAGTGGTGTGGAGGGCGTGAGGAGGGAGGTGGAGGGATATTTGTTGTATGAGTAGACAGAGGGATCGTTGTTAGCAGCGAGTTTGAGATCGCGCGGGAGAGGACTCGGAGAGATGGAAGCTGCTCGGCGAAGGGAGAAAGGGCGAACGCCGAGCTTCCGATGCTACAGCAGCTTCTGAACAGCGCACTGCAGTCCAAACACACTTCTACCAACCACCTTCTTCATCTCAACCACTCCCAGCACCCCCTCTCGCGCAGCCCTCTCTTCGCCCTCCGCTCGTCCCCCTCGCTCGAGCGTCCGTTTGCGCCTTGCTCTCCCGCCATCACTTGCTCGTCTCGCCGTTTCGCTTCTTCGACAGCTCGCTCAGCTGGAATAGGACTGCAGCCATACCTCCAACCTCCGGCACCCTCGCCCGCTCTTCCACCGCCGTCAAAGGAGCCGCTCTTGAAGCTTGGAGGAGGGAACCGCGCGGTGTGCTGTGAAGGAGTCGCTGAGAGCTGTTGCTGCTCGGTATTGTCAAGTGCTGCTGAGTGTGAGTTTCTCTTCTTTTTTGGGAGCGTCTGAAGCACTGTAGTAGTGCTCGGTCCGGCGGTGTCGAGCGAGGGAGAACGAGGAAGAGTAAAGGGGGAGGTTCGAGGTCATTGGCGGTACGCGGAGTAGGAGAGGCTCGTCGGAGGTCATTGAAGGTCAAACCCCACGCAACCGAGCTACACGCTGACTTTGAATCCCTTCCCAAAGCCATCCCCGCCGAGCCGCCCTTCTGCGCGCCACACCCCCTCCTCCGTGATGCCAGCCCTTCCAGCCGAGATCCTTCTCCGGATATTCGAGCTCGTTTTCTACGATGACTGGGGATCTCCGAACCAACGCAAGGCAAGGAACACCCTCGCCAGGACGGCACTCGTCGCCCGAAGCTGGCGCTCACCGGCCCAAGACATCCTCTCTTCCACCTTCCAAGTGAAGATTGGTGATCCAGTATGGAGTAGATACCTCAAAAAAATCTCTTCCTCGTCGAGTGGGCGACTCCGCCGTATCAGGCGCATCGAGCTTCGAGTATACGATCGCAGCCCGTCGGCCATCGACGCCCGCCAGCTTTCTCTGCTGGCGCGGAAGGGTGTGCAGGTGCGAGAACTGCTGTTCATGGATTCGAGACGTCAAGGCTCAAATCTTTCGCTGCCCGCTGGACTGATTCAAGGCGAGTTTGACGCTGGATTGAAGTTAAACCCTGCCGAGCTGACCATCGAAATGCTTTCCCACCAGGGCTTCGGCGACTCGAGATGCACAATTTGATCAAGGTGGACTTCATCTCAGAGTTCTCGACCCCGCTACTGCTGGAGACCCTGCTCCTCAGCTCCAACCTCTCCAAGCTCCCCACTTTCCTCCGTCCCCTCTCGACCGTCGCCCCTCGTCTCATCCGCCTCGAGCTCGTATGCGGATCACGACCATTCACCAAAAAGCTTAGCGCTGCACTGGAAGGGATAGCTCCACAGCTCCATCATCTCGTTCTCAGATTCGGGCCGCCCTCACCTTCCACCGTCGTCTCGCCATTCGATCGCTTCCTTCCGGCGTGCACTTCCCTCGCAACCCTCAAGCTCGATATCAGCCTCTCCAATCTCCAAGATATCCTGTCCCTCGTTCCTACCCGCCTCGTGCTCCTATGCACAAACTTATCGCTTTGGCCGTTAAGGGTGAGCCAGCTCATGGCGCAGCTCGCTGGGTGTTTCGAGCAGCCCTGCGTGGTCCAGCTGAAAAGATGGAGGTTGTCGGCATACGTCCAATCTTCTCATTTGATGATGCCCATCACCGCAAGACGGACGTGGGAGGCAGCTTGCCGAGCGCGAGGGATTGAGCCTCGAGGCGCCGAGCGCTACTTTACGGGTGAGCTGCTCTCCCAGCTATTCCTTCTACTCTCAAAGCTGACCTCTTCATCTCCCTTCCCCAGACTAAGCCTTCATCGACGACGGACGGTACGCATGCCTCCCGTTTCTCGACACTCGGCGCTCGGTCGACCTCGGTGCTGACCGTTTCGCTCGCCCACAGGAGGCACGGAAGCGACGATGAGCCATAAAAAGATGGCGAAGAAGTTGAATGATAGCCCTGCTTTGATTGACGTGCGATGAAGCGTGCTTTTCGTCCTCCTTTGAGCAAGAGGCAGAGCGAACGCCGATCAAGGCGGGAGCAAGTTGGGCGTGGAAGCTCAATCTTGTTCGCCAGCTCCTCTCAGACTCAAAGCGCAGCGAAAACATAACGGCCTTTGATTCCCTCCGAAGTCTCGCAAAACCAAGCCCTCTTCTAAGCCTGACCTCCCTCCTTCGGCGTTCCCTCCCCTCCCACTACTCGCTCAGCAATCCAACTCGACCTCCAACCCGACACCCACGCCCTTCCCCAAATCCCCACCCTTCCACTGCCAAACCTCAAATTTATGATTCAATCCCTCATTCTCATGAACCGAATAAGTGCTCCCACACCCACCACCACCAGGGCTCTTCCTGACGTAATACAACTCCCTAACCCTCGAATGCAAGAGGCTCATAGAGCACAACAAGCAAGGTTCATGGGACATGAAGACTGTCAACCCTGTGAGGAGGTAGGGAGCTGGTTCGCCCGGGATGAGGGGGGCTGAACGTGCGTTCGCCCGGTCGAGAAGGGCGATTGAGTCGATCGCGTTGGAGGCGGCGTGGCAGAGGATGTTGGAAGTTGAGAGACGGGTGTCGGTGCAGCGGGCGAGGGAGAGGGGGAGGGAGGAGGAAGAGTGCACGAGGGGATGGAAGGAGTCCGAGACGTGGCAGGCGATGGGGTGCTGTTGAGGGGGTTATGGAGGGTGAGATGTGATAGAGAGCACAGAAGAAAATGGCGCGAAAGGAGGAGGCGAAAGAGCAGGGCGAAGGCACGGCGAAGGAAGAGACCGAGAACGAAGGCGAGGGGAGAGCGAAAGGGAGGCAAAAGGTCAGCGCTCGGCTCTCCGACAGCGAATCCGCGTCCGAGTAGCGAATCAGCTCACATCGCCCCTCTCTCCCGCCTCCTTGGCCGCGTTCCAAACCCTCTCCGCCTCCCTCCTAATCCAAATCTCCTTTGCCCTCTCCCATCCCTTAGCCCTGGGCAGCGCCTTAGGACCCTCCCTAATATGCACCATCTGCACTGGCCAAACCCTGCCCCACTCCTCAGCCTGAGCGTCAGTCCTCGCAATAGTAGCCGGAACATCCACTTGAAAGACCTCGGGCAAAGCAATATCGGCATCGGCGAGAGTGGTAGCGAGTGGGGAGGAAGCGAGGAGGGATTGGAAGTCGGAAGGTGCGGTGTGCACGGGGAAGAGGAGGACTGAGATGCATGAGTCGGCGCCGACGGAGGTTTGAGTTGGGTCGACTTGGCGGACTCGCTTGAGGTGGGCGAGCTCGTCGAATCGGGCGGCGTGTTTGCGGACGAAGGAGAAGGCGAGTTGGGCGTAGCGGGCGGGGAGGAGGATCGCGTGGCAGGGGACTGGGGGTGGGGTAGTGAAGGCCGAGAAGGAGAGGGCGAACGGAAGGCGAGAAGGTCAGCTATCGGCTAGATACAGCGAAAGAGAGGATAGGCCACGTACAAGTCGTCAAAGGCATATTCTCCGGATCCACGATATTGGTAACCCTCTCCCACTCCAACTCCTCAAACGGCACAATCTCCAAATCCCACTCCATCTTCTCCTTTGCGCTCTTCTTGCGATTCTTGCCCCTCTTGTACTCCTCCTCACCAAACTCCAATCCACCCAACCCTCCCCATTCGCCTTCGTCCGTAACGGTGGGAGAACGAGGGGCATCTCCCTCGAATTGAGCGCCGTGCCCATAGAAGATGCAGAGCTCCTCGCCTGAGGTGATGCGCTTGAAGGTTGTGTATTGGATCGTGTAGGAGGAAGTGAGGAGTTCGAAGGTGACGTTGGGGGTGGTAGAGTGGTTGAAGAGGGATCCTATGGGCGAAGGGAGAGGAGAGGTCAGCGCCGAGATCCAAGACCGAGAATCGCAACAACTCACCCATTCCTAAAGCCAACGCCATACCGCCCTCTTTGCCCTTCCAAGTAAAGACATAACCCCTCAAAACGCTCCCCTCCACTCCCTTGCCCTCTCCCTGCTTGCCGCCTCCATAGTACTCCTCGTTCGTCAAGAGCAGGACGGGCGAGATGTCGATGAGCGTGCCAGCGGGGATGTCGGCGGTAGCGTAGACTCCACGACCCTTGTCGGGCGAAGCGAGGATGGCGATAGGCGAGCGATGGAGCGTCGGCGTCGCGGGAGGGTAGACCGGAGGCGGTGGGTACGAGTAGGCGATCGACGTCGAAGTTGGCTCGGGCTGGAGCGTAGACTGATGTGCTACAGCAGCCTTGTCCTGGGCGAGCTCTTGCTCGGTGATGACCTGATTGTCTTGGACCTTCAACGAATGAAGGGAAGGCAGTTCAGGCTGTTCGAGGAGGTCCTGTGGGTCGATAGAGGGCATGTTGTAGGTTTGAGGTGTTTGAGCGAGTTGGGTTGTACTGAGGGTGCTACCATGGTCAAGGAGGACCTGTAAGGCAGCAACAGCATGAGGGCGCGAACGAGGAAAGCAAAAGCGAAACGGGGAAAGCTCACATTGAGACTAGGAGTAGTAATGGTGGAAGTTGGGGGTAGATGCGAGAGAAGAGGGGCTCTTGTAGCGTACTAGCAAGACCAGCACGAAGAGCTTGAAGCGAAAGACGACGAGGAGAGCGGACGAGGAAGGAGGGAGACCCTTTTCGCGCGATTCCAAGACGAGTCAAATACCGAGGGGAGACAAGGGTTAGCTTCTTACCATTCACTTTGCTATTTTTCTGTACCTCATTAATTGACTCGATTCAACCACACGTTAGCAGCCCTTCTATCGCCCTACAGCTCATCAACCTCGAACCGCAAGATGGAGAGCTACCGACACGACGGAGCCGCTACCCCTCGCGATGTCACTCGCATCATCGGGTCAGTCTATCAGCCTACAGAATCAACTCGCATCTATTTCGCCCTGCTGACTCGCGCTGTACCGTTGCACAGAGACACTCCTTCCGAAGCATCTTCCCCCGCTCCTTCCTCCTTTGAAGGCTCCGAGCCAGCCTTTTCGCCCCTCTCGTTCGCCCTGCTCCTCAAGAAATTGGTCCTTCACCCCGATTCCTTCACCCTCGACGACACCCGCGCCGCCTTCTACCATCTCGCCTCTCCCACCGGCGCTTCAGCTCCCCAAATCGGCGCTTTCCTCTCTGCGCTCCGTTTGACCGGAAAGGATGGTCAACCTAGTGTCGTAGCAGCGTGTGCGGATGTTATGCAGAGGCATGCGCTTGCTGTCGATGTAGGAAGACATGGCGAGGGGCCCGTGTGCGATATTGTCGGCACCGGCGGAGATGGTCAGAACACCTTCAATGTCTCGACTACGGCTGGTATCGTGGCCGCTGGAGCTGGTTGCAGGGTCTACAAGGTACGTTCTACATGCCCTGCTCTCCCCGTTTCCTCTCCTTTTCCCCTCGCCTCACAATCGCTGACCCCCTTCTCCCCCTTTCGCACGTTCTCCCTCGGCGCTATACCCACCAACAGCACGGCAACAAAGCCGCGACCTCCTCCTCCGGATCCGCCGACATTCTCCTCTCCCTCGGCTGCCCCGTGACCACCCTCCCCGCCTCCACCATCCCCACCGTCGCCTCTCAATCTCCCTTCCTCTTCCTCTACGCACCCAATTACCACCCCGCTATGGTCCGCGTCGCGCCCATTCGCAAGCAACTTGGGTTCCCTACCGTCTTCAACGCCCTCGGACCACTTATTAACCCAGCGAGGCCAGGAGCTATGATTGTGGGAGTTCACTCGAGGTTCTTGGGTCCCATTTTCGCCGAGGCGCTCAAGATTACGGGGGTGGAGAGGGCTTGGGTTGTTTGCGGTGCGGAGGGATTGGATGAGATTAGCCCAGCGGGAGAGACTTATGTAGGTCTTCTCGCTCTCGCCGAGATTTTGCGCCTCACTCGCTGATCTTCGTTCTCCGAATTCGCAGGTCTGGGACCTCAAAGACCACACCATCACCGAGCGCACGATCTCACCTCTCGACTTCGGTCTCCCCCTCAACCCCATCTCCACCGTCGCAGGGGGCACACCTCTCGAGAACGCCGCGACTCTCGATCTCCTCCTCGACGACAAGCTCGGTCCTAACAACCCCATCGAAAACTTTGTCGTCCTCAACACTGCGGCACTGCTTGTTGTTGCTGGCAGGGCCGGTAGCCCGATTGAGGGTGTGGAGATGGCGAGGATGAGCATTGCGGAGGGGAGGGCTAAGGAGGCGTTGGCCAAGTTTAGGAAGGCGAGTCAGGAGAACGCGGAGAGCGTGCCGGTATAGAACTGTCGAGTGATGATGAAGTAAAAGCCACTGTGTGGCAATCGATATTCGTTTCTTAGGATCGAGGCGCGAGGGCTCGGTCGCTCTCTGCTCTCTGCTCTCGGAGCGGGCGACGACGAAAAATGGCACTAAGTTTGATTCCCAGAGAGAGAAACGTGATCCTTGTATCGTCCTATCCTCCGATTCCTCAGCGTTGGAAGCTGCAGCTCGCGCTGCGAATGAAGAAAGTCAGTGAGGACCATCGCCGAGCGCCGAATACGAAGAGAGTCGGGCCCACCTTGTCCAGATGACCGAGACCCTAGTCTATGCGAGGGGAGAGGGTTAGCGATCGATATGTATGCGAGTCAAGAGAGCAGCTCACCCGCAAAGTAGCGCTCGTCGCCGAGAGGCTCGATTCCTCGATCTCGACAGGCAATCTCCCACTCCTGCCCCACCGGCGACTTCCTGAAGACGTGCCGATCTCTCAACATCCTCCAACGGCGTACTTGAGCTAGGCAAGGCAGGTCCATGATTTCTGCGAGGTGCTCCTTCGACATCTGACCCGTCAGACGGAACGAAATTACGTTGAGGTAGGAGAGTGGGTAGGGGAGAAGAGCCAGGATGTACTTCATCTCGTGAGGAGTTGGGCCGTTTAGATGAAGGGTAGTGAGTGAGGTTGAGGCGACAAGGAGAGGTTCGAGGGAGGGAGGGATCTCGTTTCGTCGTCTTGTGGCGAGGGGGGGAAGCTTGATCCTCAGATCTGCGATCTGCGGGGCTATTTCCCGAAGAGAAGTCGCCATATAGTGGCGATAGAGGGGGACATGGCTGCAGTTAAGGTCGAGGCGAGTGAGGCGGCGAGGGGCGCCAGTCAAGAGGGGAAGGAGGAAGGAGGGGAATTTAGGGAGGCGAGAATCGACGCATAGCGTGTCGAGCATAATCGGAGTCGCCATATCGAAGCTTCCGGTGACTTCAATTGGAGCGCGCAGCTCTAGTCGCCGAGCTCCTGCACGAAGAGCGAGGTCAGCGAAAGCTCCGTGCAGCTTGAGGCATTGCGCGCACCCCGTAGGAACGAAGCCTGAGACGATTCAAGTTTCAAGCCCCGTCCGTGAGCATATCCCAAGATACATAGCTCGTCCAAGCGGACGTTGTGACGCTGAAGGAGCGCCAGCTGGTCCGCCGAGTCGGCGCCAAAGTAGAGCTCCAACCGATACACACGCCTCAGCGGAGACATGTTCGGCGTGGCGCATCGGATGAGAAATCGCTCCCACACCCAAGACAGGCTTGTTGTGGAGAAAAAGGAAAGCAGGAGCTCCTGCGATGGAGCTCGCCAGCTTCGGGCGACGAGTGCCATTGCTGCCAGATGGACCCGAATGTCGGCTTGATCCGGCAAGTAGGCCTTGTAGGAGCTAACGGAGAGCTCGAGTACCCGAATGAGCAGCTCGGGTGGGAGGTCTTGAATGACGGCCACGGCGAAGAGGGGAAGCTCTCGATGAGCGGCGAGGGGAGGGGAGGGGAGGGGATTAGGCGCGGTCTGCAGGCAAAGAAGAAACATCAGTTCGGGGCTCTTAGACGAGCCTCTGCAGCTCGTGAAGTGGACTGAACGGCGCTGAGAAGCTGGACGTACTCGAGGGCGTGAGGAGGAGCGCAACGAGCGAGCTTTCGGGCTGAGCAGGAGCCGAGCAGGTAGGTAGCAGCGGTAGAGGGCCGATTCGGATGGTACGAGTCGACAGAATCTCCGAGACGAGCGATTCGTGTACAGCGAGCGAACGGCAGGAGGGAAAGAAGCGATTCGAGCTCGACCGCGCTCTTGAGCTCCGCCTCTAACCTCGCAACTCGCTTCGACTCGTCTCACAGCATCAGAAACTTTCGTTAATACTTCCCAGCAGCTTCTGCACCCCTACAAATCGCCGTTGCCCCCTTCCCAAGACCGTTCGCTCCAGCTCGAGCCCGTCGAACCATCCCTCGTCGCGCCTTCAATTCTAGCTGGGAGTCTCAGAGATGCACGGACGGGGTTCTAGAGGTCACCGTCCAGGGAGTAGCATGGCCGGCTCAGCTTCCCAGAAGCAAGCTGTACGTCTCCAGGCGCTTTGTTTGGCGAGCCCTCGAACGCGCAGCTGACCCTCTCGTCTGCCTCAGCTCTCGTCCGCCTACGCTTCGCTCGCCAACGAGCTCACGCGCAAGGAGCTCAGGTCAATAGGTGGCTATAGCTTGGGTCGAACGATCGGACAAGGTGAGCTCGAAGCGGAGCGATTCTCTCGAGCGCAACGCGCGATCTGACCATCACCGTGATCTACACCACTACAGGCGCCTTCGGAACCGTCAAGCTCGGCGTGCACCGTCTCACCAACACTCGAGTAGCCATCAAGGTCGTCCCCAAGTCGCTTCAGAGCGCCTCGGCGGACCCTTCCTCTCCGCTTTCGCTCCTCACCCGGGAACTACACCACCATCGTCGACTCCGACACCAACATATTCTCGCTTTGTACGAGATCATCGCTACCGAATCCTCGATCTATCTCGTCACCGAGCTCTGCAGCGGAGGAGAGCTCTTTGACTACCTCGTCGAGCGAGGACGGCTTTCGCTGAGCGAGACGAGGCGGATCTTTGGACAGCTCGTGCTCGGTGTGGCGCACCTTCATCAAAGCGGAGTAGTCCATCGGGATCTCAAGCTCGAGAACATCCTCCTCGACGAGCGCGTCAACGTCAAGATTGCCGATCTCGGCTTCGGTCGAGAGTTTGAGAAGGGAAGGTGGATGGAGACGTGGGTGGGAACGCTAGGGTACTGTGCACCAGAGGTGGTCGCGGCGAAGCGTTACCTGGGGGAGGGTGAGTGATTCTGGCTTTTCCTTCACTCGGGCCGGCGCGCTGACCTTCTCGTTTCGTAGAGGTCGACATTTGGTCGCTCGGCGTGATCCTCTACACTCTCCTCACCGGATCGCTACCCTTCGACGATGATGATGAGGCTGTGATGAAGGAGCTCATCCTCAAGTGTCAATACGACATCCCGAGCTGGCTCGACGAAGGTTTGTCCGCTCCCTACCCCTTCGCCGATTCGGCGGCTGACCTTTCTCGCTCCCTGCCAGACGCCGCCGACCTCATCAAGTCGATCCTCGTCCTCGACCCTCTCGTTCGCCTTCCCCTTCGCTCCATTCTCGCCCACCCCTTCTTCACCCGCCCGCCAGCCGACGAGCACCACTCCGGCCACCGTCGAGAAGCTTCACCTCATGTGAACCGAGAGGCGTTCCCTCCGGTCATCCCAGAGGAAGGGAGCATGTCAGACTCTCCCTCTGCGGACCACACTACCTTTCTCAACTCCACCTCGTCGTCCAACACCCTTCTTCCACCGCCCGTCCCTCTCGTCGGCAATCCCTCTCATTCCCTCACCGCCTCCGACATCTCGGACGCTTCCTACTTCTCAGCCATGGGATCGGATCCAGGACCAAGTCGCTCGGGAGCCACGACGCCGATTACCTCGGATGAAGGCTCGGCTCCTCCAGCACCGAGTCTCGATGCTGCCGGCAGCGACGTGAGCAAAGGCAAGCAGAAGGCGGCAGATCAGGCGGCGGCGGAGGAGATGATGCTTTTGCATCCGAACGAGTCCCAGGCGACGCTACGGAGGGATGGAGCGGACGATGGCGTCTCGTCAGCCTCAGACTCGACGCCTCGCAATGGCTCCGCCCGAGGCAGGAGTTCTGTCCCAGCGAGGACGGAGGAGGAAGGCGCACTACCACACTCTCCCTCCCTCGTACCCATCTCCTCTCTCGGCCTCACCGCACCACCTCTACAACGCAACATGTCCAACTCGTCCTCGGCCGCCTCCATCATCAGCGCCGGCGGCTCGCCTGTACCTCATACCCGCACTCCCTCTCGCACCAAACGTCGCTCAGTCGGCTCCACCTTCTCCGAACGCCTCTTCTCCCTCGACGAAGAGCACTCATCCGCCAACGTCGACTACCTTGCCCTCCTCTCGACTCCCGCTCCCGCCCCTCTCTCAACTCCGCTCGAGCAATCCCTCCTCGATTCGCTCACCACGCTCGGCTTCGACACAGGTCAGATCGTTCATTCGATTACGACGGACGCTTGCGATGCGAGTGGAGCAGTCTGGTGGATGCTCAAGAGGAAGGCGGACGAGCGCGAGAGGGAGAGGAAGGAGGCCGAAGCTGACGCTGAGGCAGCGCAGCATCAGTCGCCGACGGTATCAAGACAGTCATCGACACGGCGTCCATCACCAAACGAGCCGCTTCAACCGTTGCAGGAGACGCCCGAGAAGCCCAGCACGCCGCCAGCGGAGGAGCGGAGGACGAGGAGACCGAGCGCTGAGGAGCACCTCTCGCCGCCTGGACAGCCACGCAAGCTACCAGTGACGCCTACCGCCGAAGAACGACTACAGTACTTCCTCCATAATCAACCTCTCAGCCCCACCGCCGGTCCCCTCCTCGAATACTTCCCCGCCGCCCAAAACTCGCCTTCTCGCAAGTCGGCCCTCCCCGCCAGCAGATCGCGCGAGCAACTGGCCTCCGGTGACTCTCCGGAATCGCAACACTCATCTCTCGCCAACGGCAGCCCCGAACTCGCCGACGCCAAGGCGAAACGAGGTCGCGCTGGATCGGTCAGCATGCTCGCGCGGGCTACGTCGGCGATTGGGACCAGTCTGGCGCTGAAGAAGCCGGCCGATGGAGCAGAGGAGAACAAGGAAGATGGCAGGGCGTCGCCGGCGCGCGGAGGCATCTTCCATCGCAAGAGCTCCGTCCCCGATATCGACCCGCCGAGACGAGCTTCGGTTCCCAACGACGACTACCCTCGGTCGACTCCTCCCGCCTCTCCCGAGAAGGCTCGAACCATCTCTATCGACTCTCCGACTCCCGTTACCCCGATTCGAGCTCCCATTCCCCTCGTCGCTGCCGTCGCCGTCGAGCGGCAAGGCAGCCCTTCCATGTCGGCGTCCGGATCGACCAAGACGTTCGACACCATCACCAGCTCGTCCAGTCGTCGCGTATCGGGATCGAATCCACCCGCCAAGAAGGGCAACAAGCTCCTTTCGAATCTCAAGATGTGGTTCGTCACGGATCACCGCAAGCGGCCGACGACTAAGACGGCTCGTTCTCCTTCCTTCGGCAACGATGCAGCTCCTCCTCGCTCGCTGTCGCGCAGTGGATCTCTCAACTCTCGTCAAGCCCGAGGAGATGGTCATTACTCCGCCTCGCCTCTCGCTCGACCACCGCTCGGCTCCCGGCGCTCCTCCAACGGCAGCATCGCTCCCCTCTCTCGCCACTCTTCGATGAACTCGAACGTCGGTCGGCCCAAGATGAGCGATCTTTCCTCGCCTCTAGGTCACCACCGTCGACGGAGCGACGCCAGTCGCAAGTCCGACAGCGATCGGGAGCACTCTCGCCCTCCTTCCATTCGCTCCTTCTCGGCGGATGGCACCACTCGTCGCGCCCATCATCGTCACTCCAAAGCCGCTTCCGCCTCCTCCGCCGGCTCCTTCCTCCCCAACTCGTCGCCCAAGGACGCTGTCGGAACGTACCGTCGCCCTCCTACCAGCACCACCGTTCGCCGACGCCATGGCTCGACTACGGGGCGAGGATCTCACTCTCGGCAACGCTCGACTTCCTCATCTATCGTCACTCGCAACTCGTCGTCGTCTTCGGCTGGTGAGGAGGAGGTCCTTCTCGAAGAGGCGGGAGGAGCGAAGGGCTCGGCTCCGATCCTCGAGGAGGACGAGACAGGCGATGGCAGTCCCGTGGGCTTAATGTCGGATATCGTGGAGCAGAAGGAGTGGGAAGCTGGTGCCCCCGTCGCTCCGGAAGAGAAGGCGGCCGCTCGAGAGCATGCCCTCCGTTCCCTCAGCGGCGATTACTCGACTCGACCTCCTCACAAGTCCTCCTCCCGCCTCTCCCTCAACTCGACTACGACGGCCTCCTCCTCTCGCTCGCATGGTCCAGTGCTCTTCACCGCCCACAAGGAACATCACATCTTCGGCACGCCATCCCAGCCCACTCCCCTCGCTCATCATTCACACTCTCGCAAGGTCTCGTCCTCTCGACCTCCCCTCCGAGACGTCTTCTCGCAGGAAGCAGCAGGCGACGATGAATGGATCGACGATGGAGAGGATCTTGATTCGTTTGGCGGAGGACTGGGGCAGGGAAACGCTGCGTCGACGCTTGGTGGTGGAGGAGGAGCAGCTGGGGCAGACAGCAAGATGCCGGACAGTCCTGTTGCGGCTGGGATGGGAGGTCAAGGACACGTGCAAGGTCAGCAAGGCTCGGGGTTGTTCGAGACGGGAAGGAGGGCCTTTAGGGCTCCGGTAATGACTGTTGAGGAGGAAGAGGAGGAGGAAGAGTGAGGAAGGAAGGAAGGACTATTAGTTTTGCTGTTGATTGTATATTTCTTGAGAAGCAGGCTTCATTACTATTCCTCTACTTACGCCTCGGAGACGAGATGCGAGTTCGAGTTCGGCGATCATTCAAGCAGAGCTATTGAGAGACGTTCGCTGCTTCGCCGTCAAACAAAGAGCATGGGCGCAGTCATACGTGTATAACCATTACTTGCCTAGCACGTCACATCCTCTCGAACAAGCCTATCACGCGCTCGTCGTGCCCTCGGCGATAGCTTCAAGCTCACCACGCTGCTCCTCCCCCCACCAGCACCAAGGCGAGCACTCCCGCCATCATCAGCGTCGACCATCCAACTTCGTTCATCCCCGCCGCACTAGCTCCCGGCATCGCCGTCGCCTGGGCTCCTCCTAATCCACTCACGCTCACCGTCACTTCTCCACCGCTGCTTGTCGGGATGGCTCCGTACGCCAAGAGCGACTCGGAATCATTGAGCGGAGCGAATCCGACGGAGGGGGGCGAGAAGCGGAAGGCGGAGTAGAAGGAGAACACTGGGGGTTCGGTCGAGGGTTCGGTCGGGGGTGGAGTCAGAGAGCCTCTCCACGCAGGGAGTGGAAAGGAGAGAAGACTCACGGAACGGCGTCCCAATAATCCAAGTCTCTCCACCTCGCCTACTACTTCCCAAGCTGCTCACGGCGCCGGCGCAAAGACGTCCGTTGGAGGAGACGAGTCCGGCGTTGAAGGATTGAGGCGGAAGAGTGTAGGCTGTGGAGCCGAAGATGAAGGTCAGGGAGACGTCGGTGCTACGTTGTGATAAGTTTAGTAGAATGAATGAGCGAGTGGAACGCGGGAAGGGAACGGGGAGGGGGTGGACGAAGGGAGGAAGGGGAGAAGACGAGGACGTCGAGTCAGCGCCGAGCTTCACTCCTTCACTTCGCGCAAGCAAACATCGGTAGCCGCAAGCTCATCCATCTATAATCACCTGCAGGGGTAGCTCCAGATGCCTTGACTCCCCGTCACTGGCGCAGAACCGGGGATTTGAGCGTAGATGGCTTCAGCGGCGGATTGAGGGATGGCGATCGAGTTGGTACCGCTGGGAGAGGGTGAAAGGCGAGAGTGATATGAGGAGAAGACAATATCGGTTTGAAGTGAGATGGGAAGGAGCAGGGTATTGGAGGGCGAAAGGGAGAGGAAGAGGGACGGGTCAGCTCGGCGCTCAGTGTCGGCTCCCCTCTACGCCTCCTCGCGCGAGAGATCCGTAACTCACGTATCAATCACCACCGCACTCGCGCTCAAACCCAGCGCTTTCCCCGCGACTTGAACCTCCACGAGCGGAATACTCCAATACAGCTCGTTTCCTGACGTCGAAGAGAGGGGGACGTAGTCGAGGGAGCCAGTGTAGAGCGAGGGGAGGGTGGTGCCGAGGGAGAGTCTGGGTGTCGAGGTGTAAAATAATTTGGCGAAGCGGTGGAGGCATTCAAGGAGGAGCCGGTGCAGGGAGGAGGCGAAAAAGAGGTCAGAGGAGGGAACGCCGAAAGCGGAAGAGAGGCGAAAGGCGACTTACATGCCACCGGGAACGACAGCGCTAGGATCGGGTACGGACCTCGCATCACTGTAAGTCATACCGCAAGGTCAGCTCGCCCGGAACTTCACTCTCCTCTGCCCTCCCCTTCCCCTCCACCTCACGGCGACGCCGAACAGCCCTCCCCTCCTCCCTGCGCATCAAAGCCGAAACTCACAGCGGCGCCAACCCAAACCCCATCACCGGTTCCTCCAAACTGCCCGCCTCAAACAAGCCCTGCACAAAAGGCATAGCGCCCGACTCGGAGAGACCTTGCCAGGCGAGACCGAGAAGCCCGGTTTGGTCGGGGGAGGAGACGAGGGCGGAGGCGAGGGAGGGGGGGCTGGAGATGAAGGTCTGTACAGTGGTTTGGAAGTGGTGGAGGAGGGGAGAGCGGCGGGAAGGTCAGGAGCCAAAGAAGGAGGAGGTGAGCCATCGCCGAGCAAGGAACCCAAGCCAAGGAATCAAACGACGCACCTGATTCGTCTCCCACCCTCCAAACCCCATAATATCACTAACCAACACCCCCTCAGCGCTTCCCGTCCCATAAGTAATGCTCACGGGCTGCGAAGTGACCTCAGCGGAGGAGGAAGTCGAAGGGTCGTAGAGGGGCGCCGTGATGATGCAGTTCGTCGAGCAGGCGTCGGCGGTACCTCCGCTGGGGAGGGGGATGGAAGTGAGGGTCGAGAGAACGACGAGGTCCTGTGAAGGTGGAGGTTAGCGAGGGAGAAAGAGCGAGCGGGAGGGAAAGCGCACGGCGGAGCCTGTGTCCATGAGGACTTCGTGCGTCTGGGGCGGATTACCGAGCGTGATGGAGGTGTAGTAGGATCTGTCGATGCCGGAGAGGTGGCGTAGGAAGGTGAAGAGGGATGAAGGGGGGAGAAAGAAGGGTCAGCGACGGCTCGGTGATGGCTTGTAGCGCTCGAGGGGAGTCTTAAGAAGTTTCCACGACATCGCACGTCCTCTTGACCCGTTCAATCTTCCTGGAAGCCACCCAGCGAGCTCCTCAGAGCTACGCCGAGCTCTCCCCCCTACCCCTCACTCGGCGCCGCCCTCAAAAGCCTCAAAAACTCACCCTTGATTCGCCGCCAGCCTCACACTAGCGCTCCTAGCCTGCCTCTTCTCCAACACTTCATCCCTCTCCTGCACCTCCCCCTCCATCCCAACGCCATACTTGGCCCTCGTCCCCTTCTGCGCCTTTACGAGCTCTTGCAGCCTCTCCTCTGGCGTTAGAGGGGCCGAGGACTGTCGGCGATGCAAGGTAAGGTGGATCTGTGCGAATGATGTGGTGCAGAGAAGAGCGAGAAGGATGCCGAGCGCTGAGAGGAGAGAGCGCATCGAGGTGAAGGAGATCGTACGAGTGCGGGGTGAAGTGGGGTTAGTGAGACGGTGCTGTAGGAGTGTAGCGGGCGCTGTACGATTGGCGAAGAGATGAAGCGGTTGAAGAGAGCGAGAGATGAGCGAAAGAGGCGGAAGCAGAGAGGTTGAAAGCGAGGCGATGCTGCAGCTTGACGACGATCTCGAGCCAGGTTGAGCTGAGGTTGGCGAAGGGGTCGAAATGGATGCGGGAATAAATGGAATACACGCGAATAGTACGAAAGACGATGCTAAGCTCGTTACCGCTACCTTCACCCTTCAACTCGCTCTTCGCAAATGGCTCCTCATCGCCGAGCTCCCCTTCTTCCCTCCTTCTGCAGTCTAATAAGCGTGGATCTGCGCGATGTAACAGAGCAAGATCAACATCAGCTCAGACCTCCTCTAACTGCCTTCAGCACCCTCAACTCACCTTGGCACTAACTCCAACCCATTCACTCATCGTCCTCGCATAAACGTCGTCGCCCAAATCTCCCGCATAATCGGGGTGCCAAATATCGATCGAGTTGAAGGTGAGAACGGGAACGAGGTGACGCTCATCGCGCGCGAGGGGGAGGTCATCGTCGTCCTCTTGAGGTTGAGGTTCGGCGATGGTGGGTTGAGGTTCGGGGGTCAACTCCTTGGGCGCGGGAGCGGGGGCGGAAGGTGCAGCAGCAGGGATGGTGGTCTCCTCCTCTACCACGATGGTAGTACTCTCCTCCACGACGACCTTTTCATCCTCCTCTTCCTCCTCCTCCTTCGGCGCTTTCACTCCGACGGGCTCGTTCTCCTGATCCTCCTCATCATCCGAGTCGAGCATAAACTTCTTCACCTCCTTAACGACCCTCTTCCTCGGGCTCCTCCTCAGCCCTTTAGCCCTCTCAGCGGCCGCTTTCCTCTCCGCCGCCGCGTCGACCTTCACGCGTTTGGGCGCTAATGCAGCATTACGCTTCGAAGGGGTCGTAGGCGCCAAAGGAGCTGCCGCGACGGGCTGAGAAGTACTAAAGACGAGTCCTGTGTAGCCTTGAGGGAGGGGAACGCGTTTGGAGACGAGCAAACGACCGCGGAAAGCGGCTTGCTGTTGCAGCGGCTTCGTTTCTCCCTCTGCGACGGCGGCGGAAGTGGATGGAACGGGAGTTGGATGGAAGTAGGTCGAAATGGGAGCTGGACCGTCGTAGTTGATGGAGAAGGGGAGAAGTGAGATGGATTCGACGGAGGGAGGAGCCGACGCGTCGGAGGCGGAAGAGGTTGAAGGGAAAGAGTCGAGGATCGTCGTTTGGGCTAATGGGGTAGACATGGCGCTTATAGATGAAATTTGTAGCGGGCTGAGATGAGACGAGACGAGACGAACGGGCGAAAGAAGAAGAGCGAGAGCGGGACGCGTCGAGCTCTTCGAAGGGCGAGCAGACAGTCACTCGAGTTGATGTACCCTCATACCACCTCCAAGTGGCGAGCGATAGACTCATGATCGCTAGTCATGATGAAAGCGACGTCTTTTCGGGCAGCGAGCGCCCCCTTCCAGCACTGCTCGGCGCTCACTTCGGCGATGTCGCTGGTTGGTGTTCGCTCCTCACGCTCGCCTTTTCGGGTGCACGGCGGCCTTGAACTCGCCGTATAGTAGTACTACAGCAGTCGCGTCTTCAGATTCATGACCGAGTTAGCAGCTGAAGTAACCAGCAGCGATTTTAGCATCGATTTCCACCCTGGAATCGGGGGGAATCTGGGGCGTAGGAGGGTGAGGAAGGGAGATATAGGTTAGTACGTATGTACATTAGAGTGAGAAGAAGCGGGGAGGGAGGAGGGAGGAGCAGAGAAGAGAGAAAGCGACTCACGAGATCCTCGGCGATGAGGGCAAGTTCGCTACTCTCCCCCTCGCGTTGTCGGCGTCGATGGGTCGTAAATCGATATAGTAAATTGGCGAAAGTGGCTGAGAGCACTACACAAACCAGCAAGCAAGCGGGCGACGTTCATCTCGAGATTAGGCGGCGGAAGGAGACCTGCGAGTCAGGGGGGGAAGGAGTGAGCTCCGTGGCGTCGATGCTGCATGGCGAGATGACTGACATCGTAGAACGACGGGGATTCATACTCTGATACAACGTCTTAGACTCGTCCTTCGTAGACTCAACCTTCTTAGGCTCATCCTTCCCAGGCTCATCCCCCTTCTTCACCGCCTTCCTCCTTTCCTTCTCCAACTCACTCTTGACCTTCTTCAACTCGTCCTTGACCGACTCCAACTCGAGTTCAGCCGTAAGCTTCCGAGTCTGAGCCATAATACGTTGGGTTGACACCAGCACTAGGTCTTCCTTGAGCTTTTTGACCTGCTGCTTCAACTCGGCGATGCGAGCTTCGGCGACTTTAGCACCGGCGTACGAGTTGGCGCGCTTCTTTTTGAGAGCGAGAGTCGATTGGAGGGACTGTTTGTTCAGCCGAGGAGAGGAGGGAGAGAGGCAGAGATCAGCTACAGCATCGAGAAGAACGAAAGCGCTCTCCCGGCGGAGGCGAGCGGACCTTGATCAGCTTTTGATGAGCTTGGTATCCTCGTCATCATCGGCCGAAGTCGAAGAAGCACTGTTGAAAGACTCGTCGTCGGATCCCGAGTCGGCCGTAGCGCTGTCGTCGGTATCAGAAGCGGAATCGGAGGACTAAGTCGCAACGGAACAAGGCAAGGTCAGCTCACGCCGCTCGTTTCGGCGTTGCTCCTTTTGTGGCTCCCTCCTAGTCACCCTACGAGCGTTACTACTCTTTGCCTGTTCCTCCCTGCTCATCCACCTCGCTCGATACCTGCAGCTCTCAAGCGCGCTCCCCGAGCTCCGCCCTCGTCTCGAGCTCCCATCTTCAACGAGGTCTGTCGACCTGCAGCGCACGGCTCGCAGCAACTCCCCCTCTCGATAAAGCTCTGATCCATCTCTGGACTTACCTCGTCGTCCGAAACCTCCTCCTTCTTCGGATAGATGGTGAGTCGCGGTTTGACATCGAGGTCGGGGGGCGAGTTGGAGGAGGAGGGAGGGAGGGAGTACATCTTGGCCTTGCTCGTCATTGAGATAAGTTGTAGCTTGTACGATTGAGCTGAGTGCGACGAAGAGAGACGAGGCGAAAAAAGCGAGTGAGAAGCGGGAGGGAGAGAGACGAAGCGAGTGGGAGGGCAAGATGGCTCTCGAAAGGGGTGGAGTCGTGTAGCTGATGGAGGGGGGGTCGGGGTGACAGGCAAGTAACTAGTCTATTCTGCTCCCTTCGAGCCCAGTAGCAAGCTTTCACAGCTCTCTAAGCAAGTCCTCGCCTTCGCAAGCCCTCGACCGAGCTCTCCCTAACCTTCAAGTTCTCTTCGCTGGGTCGAGCAGGATGCTGGGGGGCTCAGGCTCTGTAATGGAATAGTGGTGTAGTGTACTGCTGCTCTGAATGTGATTGGGGTCTCCTTGTCAGCCGTTTTGGCTGTTCTCGGCGCTCGCCCTCTCTTGGCCGAGGCTTGTTCGCTGCTCGTGTCGCGCTGTAGGTCACTCGTGGGACAATCGGATGTCCGTGAAAAAATCTTAGGTATCAATACATTAAGAAAGAACGAGATCTCGTAGCTCTAGAGTACTGCAAAAAGCGGCTGGTATCGACCCTACCCGGCCCTCCGTCTCCTCCTCATCCCCGCTCCCCCGACTCTCAACACCCTGCCCCTCCGCTGTAGTTTAGTGCTGCAAATCCTCCCACAGCCTTCCTGCAGTCTTGGAGAGGTCCGTGACCGAGGTAGTGCTGAAGTAACCAGCAGCGATTTTAGCGTCGATTTCCACCCTGGAATCGGGGGGAATCTGGGGCGTAGAAGGGCGAGGAAGGGAGATATAGGTTAGTATGTATGTACATAAGAGTGAGAAGAAGCGGGGAGGGAGGAGGGAGGAGCAGAGAAGAGAGAAAGCGACTCACGAGGTCCTCGGGAATCTCGTAGCGCTTGTGAATGGGGATACCAGAGTTGACGATGGCGTCGTGCTTGAGGTCGGACATGGAGATCATCTGTAGGATGTCATGGAATGATCAGCAAACGTCGAGGGAGCAGCTCGGCGAAGAGAAGGCCGACTCACGTTGTCGATCTTCTTGATTCCGAGCCAGTGGAGAACGTCGGGCATCAGAGCCTGGAAGCGCATGTCTGTAGGAGAGGTAAGAGGTGTCAGTGATGCTCGAGAGCAGCTTAAGAGGCTGCAGAAACTCACCCTTGACACCGGCAATGTCCTCCGTTCGCCTGAAGTAGTCGGCAGCGTTGTCACCTCCACGCTTGCGAGCGTTGTAGACCTACAGAAACGCAGAGAAGAGAATTAGTATGGTTTCAAGAGGAAATGGAAGAGAGTACACCCCAACTCACCAAGTACTTGGTGACCTCTCCGAGAGCACGTCCCTCCTTCCTGAAGTAGATGACGATTCCAACACCACCACGCTGGGCGCACTTGACGGCCTCCTCGATACCGAAGATGAGGTAAGGACGGCAGGTGCACTGTAAAAAGGCAGGAAGCGGTCAGCGAGGGCTCGGGCGAGGAGGGCAGCTCGGCGAAACTCACGATATCGGAACCGAAGACATCCGATCCGTTGCACTCGTCGTGGATACGGAGAGTGAGCTCCTTGGTCTCGTCGTGGATGTACTCGACGGGTCCGAACTGTGAGAGGAAGGGGGAGTTAGTCGACTGACTCGGACGGCGAAGGAAGAAGCGAGCCGCGACTCACGATGTAGACGGTCATACCACCGATGGGAGGAAGGAAAGTCTTGAGGTCGTGACGGGTGAGGAGCTCGGGGTACATTCCTCCAGTGTCCTCGAAGAGGGAGCGACGAAGGGCGCCCTCGGTGATGCCGAAACGCTCAGCGATTCCTGCGCGGCGGAGAGAAGGCGTTAGTCGCCATTCAAAGAGTCGTAGGAAAGGAAGGCATCTATCACCACTCACCAGGAAGGTACCAAACGGGCTCGAGAGCAGCCTTGCTAACATTGAGCTCGACACCGGCATCAAAGTTGGAGTAAAGGGTCTGCTTGCTAGCGGCATCGTCCTCAGCGCGAGCCGACTTGGCCTCGGCCGAAGCAGCCCTGTTGGCGTTGATCCACTCGGTGGGAGTCTTGACCACAATCTTGCCATCGACCTCGAGCGAGCCCGAGCGAACGGCCTCGTCCATGTCGATGAGCTTGATGTGAGCCTTGGTGACCGAGATTGTGGGACGGATATCGACGCCTGTAGCAAGGAGAGCGAGGTCAGCTTCCAAAGTCTAGCTAATTAAATGCAGAAGAGCGAGGAGAACGAACCGGCGTCGAAGAAGGACTTGAAGACCTGAGGAGCGAGATGACCGTAAGGGTCGATGGACACAATCTTGGTCTTGTCATCCCAGGAAGGGTTCCAGGTGATGTCGACGGGAGGCTCGGTGTTGGTGTAGTCTGTGAAGGAGTGAGGAAAGGCGGGGTCAGCTGATTGCTCCGCAGGCCGAACCGAGGCTTATCGTCGCTGCAATACAGCAAAGACGGGAGCGCGGAAGCAGGGAAGCATCCTTAAGATGTATATGCAGCTATCCCATGCTAGTCCGAAGCTCTCCGTCGCTCGACATCTGCGAACGAGCACCACACGTGCCCCTGGCCGGGCTGAACAGCGAGCTTACCGGGACGGTGGTTGGGATCAATGAGACCCTGCGCGGCGGCGAGAGCACGGTAGATCGAGTAGCTTCCCGAGTGTGCTCCGATGGCGTTGCGGACCTTGAGCGAGTTGACGTGGCGGGAAGCGACGACGGGACCACGCTCGGCGGACGAGGGAGCTCCCCACTTGAGAGGAATGGGGTGGATGCCAACTTGACCAGGGTAGGCTATTGGGAGAGGTAAGCGTCAGTCGACTGCTGCTGCTGTAGCACGTCAAAGAGCGAGAAACTTACTGGTGAGGATCACGCGTTGCGAGTAGGGGCCAGCATCCTTCTTGGCCACGATGGAGGGGCTCTTGGGCGTCTCAGAGGGCTTGCTAACGAAAGGAGTGATGATAGGCGATCCGTCGAGGGCAGGGAGGTTGATGCCCGACGTCGAAGGGGATCCGAGTGCGCTGAAGTGGGGCGAGGTAGGGGGAAGCGCGAGCGATTCAAGCTGTAGAAGAGTACAGATGAGTATGGGAGAGCAGTGGATTGATTATAAGTATGCTCACCTTCTGCTCAAAGCTAGCCTGAGTCGCCTTCATGCTCTGAAGCTCGGTCAAGATAGCGGCGAGGAGCTGCTCGGTGGCGGGAGGCTGAGGCTGAGCTGCCCCGTTGGCTTTGGTAGTGCACTGGGCGCACATGCTGTTCGAGATGTAGTTGAAGGTGAGAAGCGAAGAGGTGAAGTGTGGAAGGAAGGAAGGAGAGAGAGAGAGGGAGCCGACTCGACTTGGACTTAGAGCGGGCGCCCCACGAGTGCGCTGCCCCCTTCGGCCGAGCCGTCAACCCATCCGCGACGGTCGAAAGTCGCCCGCTCGGCCGGCGCGCGGTTGTATGCGATTGATTGCGATTTCTGTACGCGAGCAAGTCAAGTCTCTTATCGGTTTGCAAGAAAGTGAGCCGAAAGGGGTGGAATCGCCGAAGGATGGCTCGACGCGGTTCTCGGGGCTGCAGAGGTGCAGAGGGACATTGAGGGAGATCAACATTAGCTTTGGGAGGTAAAATAGGCTCTCTGAGAATAACAAGGAGGTGCTGGGAGGCATGCAGAGCCGTCGTCATCTTCGCCGAGCCAAAAGACTTTCTCGGCGCTCCCTTTCGTAGACCATCACCCCCATGGGAGGATTCGTCCGCTACGGTATCGTCAAGAACGACTTCGTTCTCATCAAGGTACGTTGTAGACGTTCAGCAGAGGGAAACCCTGCCCCGTCGCCGTCGCCCGCCTGGAATTCAAGTTCGGCGCTGCTCGGCGCGGGCTGCTTCCGCTCTCCGTACGGCGCTGACGCTTCTTCTACCTTCACGTATGTACAGGGATCGTGCGTTGGTGTCAACAAGCGTGTCATTGCCCTCAGGAAGTCTCTCATCACCCACGCCTTTCGCCGTGCTCTTGAGCAGATCTCGGCGTCGCTCGAGTTCATCGACACCGAGAGTCGAGAGCCCTTGCGAGTTGTGCTGGCTTGTAGTTGGTAGGCGAGAGCCTTGGATCTATACGAGAGATCCAGCTTTCCGCCCGATCGCCGCTGGCCCTCCTTACGCTCGAAAACCTCACGAGGTGGCGAGCCGAGCCATCGCCGAAACTGGTGCGCCGCTGCTCTCGTCGGAGCTGGCTGCTCAGAGCCTTCACACTTCACTTTGCTACATACATGAGCTTGCTCCAACTTTCCTTCAGCGCCTTCTCCCCCTGAAATGAGCTCGAAAGCCGTCGCTCGGCGGCTGCAGCTGCGAAGCGAGCGCCGAACTTCGGATGGAGGAGCAATGAGGAGAGGCATGAAGGCTTGCAAAGCACTCGAAGACGAAACAGATCTACTCTTGACACCCCTACAGAAACTTGACCTTACACTCAAGTCACCGATTTCGCGCCCGTCGCAGGTTGCCTTCCTGCCTCATCTTTCGCTCGCCTCGCCATGGGAATCAAAGGACTCACCGCGCTCATCAAGGAGCATGCTCCTCATGCCATCAAAGAGACGGACATCAAAAGCTTGTTCGGACGCATCGTCAGTATCGACGCGTAAGTGATTTACTGCAGTACAGCGCTCAGGAAAGGCTCATGGGAGCAGCGCGCGAGCAAGACGACGGCGCGGTCGAACGAGGGCTCGCTCCAAGACTTAGCTGACTCGCTCCGTCTACAGGTCGATGAGCATGTACCAGTTCCTCATCGCCGTGAGGCAGCAGGACGGCCAGCAGCTCATGAACGAGCAGGGAGAGACGACCTCACACTTGATGGGTGAGACGCGTCGCGCGGAGCGTAATAGAGGGTGAGCTGACGCGCCTAGCGACCTACAGGCTTCTTCTACCGCACTCTGCGTATGATTGATAACGATCTCAAGCCCTGCTACGTCTTCGATGGCAAGCCGCCTGATCTCAAGTCCATGGTCGTAAGTTCGCAGGCTTTTAACAAGCTACAGAGCTCGGCGCTGACCTCCTATGCGTTTAATACAGCTCAAGAAGCGTTTCTCTGCTCGCGAGGCTGCCAAGGAGGGCGAGGAGGAGGCCAAGGAGACGGGTGAGGCTTTGCTCGTGAAGGAGGCGAGCGCTGAGTCGGGAAGCTGATGTGATGCATTGCTGGTGTACAGGAACTGTCGAGGATGCCGACAAGCTTAACCGTCGTCAAGTCAAGGTCACGCGCCAGCACAATGCAGAGTGCCAGAAGCTCCTCACCCTCATGGGCATCCCCTGGATCATCGTGAGTGCTCCCTACGCTTTCACTCGCACTCAGAAGCTGATCTCTATCTCACAGGCTCCCTCTGAAGCTGAAGCGCAATGCGCTGAGCTCTGCCGTGGAGGAAAGGTAAGCTCGTTTCCCCTGCTCGGCGATCCCCACTTCTCGGCTGACGGCTTTCCTTCCTCACAGGTCTACGGTGCTGGAACCGAGGACATGGATACCCTTACTTTCAACTCTCCCATCCTCCTTCGTCACCTCACCTTCTCGGAGGCTCGCAAGCTGCCCATCGAGGTGATCAAGCTCGAGGATGCTCTCGAAGGACTCGAGCTCACGATGGACCAGGTGAGCTTTTTCTGCATTTGCTTGCTCGAGCTCCTTGCTAATTGTTTCGCTCTCTTTTTCCCAGTTCATCGACATGTGCATGCTCTGCGGTTGCGACTACCTCGAACCGATCAAGGGAGTCGGAGCCAAGACGGCGCTCAAGCTCATCAAGGACTACGACACGTTCGAGGACATTATGGACCACCTTCGCAAGGGCAAGAACCCTCCTCCCGAGGATTGGCCCTACGAGGCGGCGAGGGAGCTTTTCAAGCACCCCGACGTTACTCCTGCGAGCGAAGTCGAGGTGGGTTCAAGTCGTCGCTGAGCTTCATCCTCGCCGCAGTCTGACTTACACGCTCCTAATCTTCAACAGCTCGTGTGGAAGGAGCCCGATGTGGACGGTTTGATCGAGTTCCTCGTCAAGGACAAGGGTTTCGCGTGAGTCGGCTCTCGGCTTCGGCGCTGCTGAGCGTTCGCTGACCCGCTTCCTCCCCTTCTCGTTCCTTATAGCGAGGATCGCGTGCGCAAGGGTGCCGATAGGCTCAAGGCTCGTCTCAAGACCAAGCAGCAAGGTCGTCTCGACAGCTTCTTCACCGTCAAGCCCAAGGATCCCAAGGACATCAAGAAGAGGAAGGTGAGCATTCGTCGTTACTCTCTATCGAGTCCAGCGCTGATTGATTCCTCTCTGCGCGACCAGACCGACGACAAGAAGGACTCGAAGAGCAAGAAGGCTAAGCCTGCGCCGAAGAAGAAGTGAGGCGACTCTCCTCGTCGTCGCTTGGATACTTGCTTGCCAAAAGGGCGCCTCGAAGGCTCCTCTGTATACCTCCCCGTCGTTTTTGCTCTCTTTCCTGTTTGCTTTGCAACGCTGTGATACCCTACTTCCCGGCGCCATTCGCGAACAGCTTCAGTCGAGAGACGATGCCTGATGCTCGATACTAGGGAATGGCTCGACAGCGGGTCATACTCGGACATGTCTTTGCTCAATCAGGCTTGTGTGATACGGGCTCCAACCGCCCGTTGTTTCGCTGAGAAACGATCCAATCGCGGCAAGCGCTGGGCGAGAATCCTGCGCCGAGTGCAGTTGGCGAAACCTCGGGAAGGAAAAGAAGGACGAGGAACCAACCGAAACAACACCACGCAGCGTACCATCCGAACGCTCCCTCTGATGTAGCACAACCCGTCAGCGTCCAGAAACACGAGAAGGACGAGCCGAAGCGACGTACGAGGCTTGAAAGCTCCGAGAAGGCGAGGGAAGATGAGAGCGATGATGAACTGGATGTGTAGAAGTTTAAGTGGCGTTTTCCACTCGCCGTGCCATCCTAGAGCCCAACTCACGTTGAATCCCCAGCAGACGGCGGTGACGGCGGTGACGGCGGGAAGGCAACCTGCGACGGGCACGAAATTCGGTGACTCGAGTGTAAGGTCAAGTTTCTGTAGGGGTGTCAGGAGTAGATCTGTTTCGTCTTCGAGGGCTTTGCAAGCCTTTCTGCCTCTCCTCATTGCTCCTCCATCCGAAGTTCGGCGCTCCCCTTCGCAACCTCAGTCGCCGAGCGAAGGCTTTCGAGCTCATATCAGGTCGAGAGGGCGCTGAAGGGAAGTTGCAACGAGCTCATTACTGTAACGGATCCCCTCGGAAAGAATTTGGGTAGCCAGCTCCGAGGAGAGGGGCGGCGGACCGGCTTCGGCGATGGCTCAGCTCGCTGCCTCGTGAGGCTCTTGAGCGTACAGGGGAGCAGGAGCGGTACAGTTGGAACGCTTGATTGTTCTGAATACTCGCAAGGCTCTCATCTACCATCTATACGCCAGCACAACTCGCAACACAGGCTTTCTCGGCGCTCTCATCTCTCGGCGGACGTTCCGAGGGTTGAGTTTCGACAGCGGGGGGAAGACTGGATTGCAATCTCCTCTCAACTGTACTAGACGAGTCTCGCCACTCTTTCAGCAACGCGCAAACACCCAGCGTCACCGACAAAGCGACCGACACGCCGACCCAAGCGAGCGCGAAGAAGGACAAGGGGTTTAGGCCTTGATCTTCTTGACTCCCTCGAAGGCGTTCTTCTCGGCAACGGTCTGGAAGCGTCCGTGACCGACTGTAGATGAAGAGTAAAGTCAGCGAAAGGCGAGAAGGAAGGAGAACAAGGGAAAAACTGACACTTGGACGAGGTGTCGATGAACTTGAGCGAGATCTGCTCAAGAGCACGGCGGGAGGTGTGGGTGATAAGAGACTTCCTGAGGGTAATAACACGCTTGGTAACACCAGGGCACGATCCCTGTAGACATGTGAAGGTAGAAGAAGCGGTCAGCGCCGTACGAAGAGGGGAAGCAGCCCGCGCCGAGCAGCGCCGAACTTCAAGTCCGGGTGGGCGACGGCTACGGGGTACGAACAGGGTTTCCCCCTGCAGAAGGCTTTCGACGTACCTTGATGAGAACGAAGTCGTTCTTGACGATACCGTAGCGGACGAATCCTCCCATGGGGGTGATGGTCTGCGAAAGGGAAGGCGGCGGGGTCAGCTGGGGGTTCCTTCACGCCTCTCCTCAACGGAAACTCACCTTGGTGGTAGTGTCGAACTCGGTCGAGGCAGAGTTGGGGTCCTCGGCCTTGCCGATGCGGTAGACCTTCTTGTTGAGCTCGGTACGGTGGTGGTATCCGTTCTGCGAGGCGAGAGGAAGTTCAGTTCGCTGTTCGACATCTCGTTCAAAGCTCGAAATAACTTACCTGTCCAGCACGGGCGACCGAGTACATGACCTTGGAAGGGTGCCACGCTCCGATACAGGCGACCTTACGAAGTCCCTTGTGGGTCTTGCGAGGAAGCTTCTTGGTTCCCCAACGGTGGGTCACTCCCTCGAATCCGTGACCCTGAGTAACACCGATGATGTCGATGTTCTCGCTCTGCTCGAAGACGGACGAAACGTCGACGGTCTTCTCGAAGTGGGACTTGGCGAACTCGACCTTGTCGGCAACGGATCCTCCGTTGACCTGGATCTCCATGAGGTGCGCCTTCTTCTGCTCGAGGCCGGTCTTGCGGACTGTAGAAAGAGCAGGTCAGCATAAGTGACTCAAAGGGAAGCGAGGAAAGGCAACCTACTCTGAGTGTGGGCAAGGACACGGACGACGGTGCAGTACTTGGAGATGCGCTCAAGCTCGCGAGCGATGGACGACTTAGGTCCAGACTCGGCGTGCTTCTTGGCGTACTTGGTGAACGCCTTTTTCTTCGAGCGGTACCAGTTCTTGTAGAAGCGACGCTTGACCTCGTCGGAAAGGTGCTCGGCCCAGACGGTGGTGAGGGAGCGGAGTCCACGGGGGGTCTCGACGTAACCGACAACACCAACGACGACCATAGGGGGGGTCTCGATGATGGTGGCGGCCTCGACAACCTCGCGCTTGTGCATCTCTGCGGTGGGAAAGGCGGGTCAGCGCTTCCGTCTCCTTTGCCTCCTCGACGCCTGGTCTCGCGACGCACTGGATCCGGGGCGCTCGAGGTCGCGAACGATGTGGGTCATTCCGGCCTTGTATCCGAGGAAGGCAGTGAGGTGGACGGGGGCCTTGGCGTTGTCCTGTGAGGAGCGAGCAGGTCAGCATGCGTCCCTTCCGAATAGCTTCTCCCAAGCCTCCAGAGGGACGGCAACGGTGCCACGTACGATGGGGAACGACTTGGCCTTTCCGCGGTGCCGGGCGGCACGCTTGCGGGGCAAGAATCCGAGGGATCCGTGACTGGAGGGGAGGGAGAAGAGAGTCAGCTCTCGAGTTCCGCTGAGGGTCGAAAGCTGTAGTCCAAACTCACCGGGGCTGCTCGTACTTCCTGTGAGACATGTTGAGAACTGTTTGGTGGTAGAAGGGAAGGGAGAGAAGCAGGAGCAAAGGTCAGCCCTCCCATCCTTCGACGTCGACGATTTTTTACTCCGAGCCGCCCTCCCTCGCTGCTCCTTCCAGCGCCCCGTGGCCTAGCAGTGGTAGTGTAGGCTGTTCTCCTAGTCACTGCTGCTCTGTAGCCCTTCTCCCAGCCGCCTCAGCCTCGTTGAAAAGACGCCAGACGAAGACGACGAGTTTGCTCCCCGGCTGAGGCTCCCGAGAACAGCGATGAGAGGATGGTGAAGGCGAATAGACGATGGGAAGGGTGTAGGGAGGTGCAGGTGTACGTTTGTTGTTGAATAGTAGGGCGAAGCTCACAGATTGGCACAAAGACGGAGGAGAGAGAGCCACAGCCGGAGATTCACGACTTAGCGAAATCCAAGCCACCGCTGCCGAGAGGAGTTGCCCTTCGTTTCACGTTCGCAACGAGTTGTATCAGAGCCGGGAGAGCTACATAAGATCCTTTACACTATTCTGCACCCCGACCAACTTCCTTATACCACTACATCACCTCGCGACGGTTCGGACTCCCCTTCGATCGCTTGCCCTCTCTCGGTCTCCTTCTCCCACACTTTGCTCATTCGTCAGCTGCTCGAGATCAAAGTCGGAGAAGTCTGTAGCGCTACGAGGTGAGTTCCCTGCTGCCTTACACCTCGACGAGAACTCCCGCTGATCAAGCCCGCGAGCGCTTCAGCCTCCCATCCCTACGCTATCGGAGTCTGGCTTCGCTGCAAGAGGACATGCGCGACTGTTAACCTACACTACTCTTGAGCACTTCGTTTGCCCTTCAAGCGACACCTAAAGACTTACAGACTCGCACACCAGCCACATCAACAAATGCAGGCCGTCGTCCTCGTCTTCTATGCGCTGGTCGCGCTCCTCTCGCTTCGAGCGCTGCTGCCCATCCTCCTACGACTATTCGCACCCTCCCTCAGTATCGGCCGCCTCTCCCCGCTCGGCCTAGGCGACATCGCGTGGACTTCAAAGCTCGGAGGCAGCGCTCCACAAGAGCGGATTCGAGTCCATGTCGGCCGCGTAGGCTGGAGTTGTTGGGGCAGCAAGACGTGCAGCAAGGGTTGGTTCGTCCTCAAGCTCACCGGAGTGCGCGTAATCATCCCTCGCGCTGCCCTCCTCGCCCCTCCTCGCGGCGCGACTCCCAAGAAGAGCACCCCTCCCCCTCCATCAAAAGACACCCTAGTCGACCCGAAACCAGTCGAGGGTGCTTTCACTCGTCTCCTACATTTCCTCCGCTCCCGCCTCATCTCTCCAGCCCTCGATCGACTCAGCATCGTCGCTTCGGCTCTCTCCTCCGCCCTCGTCCTCTTCGCCGTCCAGGTCGACTTTGCCGTCGAGATGGAGGGCACGCTCAAAGCTGCCGGAGTTCTTAGCGCAGGAGTTGAAGTCGGCGGCCAACTCGGCTCCTCCAAATCCCCCTCCTCTCCCTCCCACGACCTCCGCGAAACTCGACTCGGAGGCTGGCTCGCCCTCGGCAGCGTCGAGATCTTCGAGGCCCATCCAACTCCATCTCCCAACGCACCTTCGACTTCTTCCAGTCCTCCCCTCCCCGCTCTCGCCATGCGGGAACGGCTCGTTGTCTCCCTTTCCGCTCCCCTCGGTCCAGCAGGAGGCTTCGCTTCCCTCGTCAGCAGCAAAGGTCGCTCGTTCCGCGCCGAAGAGGCGAGCGTGCGAGCGAGCATTACGTTCGGAGAAGGGCAGGTGGGAGACGGAGAAGGCGTCCATGTTCGCATTCACGAGTTGAAGAGGATCGTCACGAAGGCCGAAGCAGTCGGTCGGGATCGAGCTCGCATGCTTGAAGAGCATCGCGACGAGGAGGAAATGAGAGACGCCTCGAGCGAGGACTCGAGCAAGGATCAGCCTCAGATCAAGAAGAAGTCTCCCCTCCACTACCTCCGCTCCATCGACCTCTCCCTTCCCCTCTTCGTCCTCTCCGCCCATTACCACACCCCTCTCCACATCCTCGCCGCCTCTCCCAAACGCCCGCTACCTCAATCCGTCGCCTTCGCATGGACCATCAAGAACGTGCAAGGCAAGCTTACGCTCGGCGGAACGACCGAGGAGGTCGCAAAGCAGCATTCGCAGTTTCTCGGCAAGGATCGTGAGCTGGGATTGGGAGTTCGGTTATCTTGGGAGGAGATTGAAGGCAGGATCAAGGCTGACGGCTCGGAAGGTGAGTTATCTCGTCGTCGCTCGTCGATTACTTCTCGCTGACTCTCTCGACTCGCAGAGGACATTCTCCCCTCCTCCGCCAAGGCCTTCGCTCTCGGCGCGTCTACCATCCATGTCACCTCGACTTGGCTTCCCCCATCCCTCGTCAAATCTTCGTCGACCACTTCCACCTCCATCGCTCCTCGCGACTTCAACGACGAGACAATCATCCTCGAGGGCATGATCGGCGAGATGCGCGGCCACACGACCTTCGAAACGCTCGACAGTGCTCTACGCATCTTCAAGGCTCGACCACGACCCGAGCGTCAACCTCGCAGCGCCAAGTCTAAGAAGCCTCACACCCTTCAAGCTCTCCCTCGCATCATCGGCACCCTCGCCAGCGCAGGCGTCGAGCTTAGGATACAGGCGCCGCTCAACTCGGAGCTTCGCGAGATGGAGCAGGACGATCACTTCTTCCGAAGCTGGTCTTCCCCCGAGCTGTTCTGCATCTCGTTCCCCAACGGAGCAGTCAGCTTCGCCTCAGAGTACTCGGATCGGAGCGTCAGGCGCAACGAGGTGGATCGGAGAGTCGCCAAACGGATGGCCAAGCAGTCGGCGAGGGCGCAGCGGACGGAGGAAGAGACAAAGGCGGATGATGAGTCGCCAAAATCGCCCACGGCGGAACTCGAGAAGGCGCTCGGCGTGCCTCCACCTCCTCCCATCTCGAGCCCGCCTCGTCGACATCTCCCTCTTCGACCCGATGCAACGCTCTCCAAGCACCTCGACACTCACTCCCTCCGCTACTCGACGCACGCTCACCTCACCGCCGACATGCTCAACATCTACATTCTCGCGACGAATCATGGTTCGACGAGCGCCGACGACGCTGCAGGATGGCTCGACGAGAAGCCCACCCTTCCTTCCGACCCTATTCGCCTCGACATCCTCGCCATCGGCCCCGTCGAGATCACCACGACTCAGACCGTCAACGGGTCGGAGGAGGAGAGCCCCTTGGGTCCAGTCGCCGTCCTCGACCCCGAGACTCACACGGGAGAGATCAACCTACTCGTCGAGGAGATTGGAATGGACCTCTGGCGCCCACTCGTCATGGGCAGCTTGCGCGATTTCCTCTCGTCCTTCGCCAGCGCCTCGGCTACTTCGACCCTTCGCACTCCCTCCTCCTACGACAAGCCTCCCAACGAGCCGCCCAGGCCTCTCGTCGACATCCTCCCTCCAGAGCAATGCGTCTACATTGCCGTCGCCTCTTTCGACCTTCGCATCGCCGGCTCGGACCCCAAAAACGACGAGCACGCCTGCCGAGGAGTCGCCGTGCATTCGGGACCCCTCATCTTCGAGTACCTCCTTCAAAAGTCACTACGCTCGGGAGCCGTCAACTACGCCGACCGTCACCACCTCGACATGCGCGAGGACATTCGAGTCGAGGCCAACGCCAACGTCGCCGAGAAGGCGGGTGCTCGTCAGGCGCTCATCAAGTTCTCGCTCAACGACTTCCATCTCGACCCCGTCGTTGATGCGAGGGCTTCGCGAGGTCATACGCGCAAGTACTCGAGCGTGGGAGGAGACGGAGAGCAGGATGAGGAGGATTGGGAGCTCAAGAACCGAGCGCAGATCTCGGATCTGGTCAAGCGGAGGAGGTCCATCATGCCCGTTCGCGTCAAGGAGGAGGTCAAGGGCATCATCGGTATCCCCCACGTCGCCATCCGAGTGCGAGTCGGAGCAGCGACGGAGGTAGCAGAGGAGGGAGAAACGGCTCCTCTCGACGAGTTCGTCGTCTCAGTCGAGGGTGAGACGGTCAATCTTCGCGTGGAGCTCTTCACCATCTACCTCTGCCTCGTCGCCATCTCAGCCTTCCGCTCCCTCTCCCCCAAATCCGCGGTCTCGCCTCACTCTCGTCCCGCTCCAGAAACGCCTTCGGCCCTTCGACGCCCGCCTCCTCTCGTCAGCCTTCGCGTCGAGGTTGCCGACTTCAACCTCTTCCCCACCCTTCCTCACAACGTCCACCTCTTCGGCCACATCCGTCGCCTTCGCATTCAGCACTCGAAGAAGATTGGGCTCCTCGCCGAGTGGGACATGTTCCTCCTCGCTGGTGAGAGCCCTACCGCTCCCGGCAAATGGGACGACATAATTCGCCTTCGAATCACCACCCTCGCCATTCGACCCGAGCCCAACAACGAGGGGTATCAACCTTTCGTCGTCGTCCTCTCGAGCGAGTCGGCTCGGCTTCGCATCCCCTTCCGCTACGTCTTCTCGCGCATCGTCGACAATACGGCCAACCTCATCAAGGCAGTCAAGCAGCTCGTTCATCAGCATGTCAAAGGCGGTCAAGACTTCATCATCGAGCCTTGCATCGAGGAGGCCAAACGACTGCCCAAGATTGAGATCAACGTTCGCATGTTCGCCATCGAGATCCAGGACGACCCCTTCGAGACGCGACTCAACATTATCTGGCGTGCTGGATACGAGGAGCAGAGCGCCAGGATCGAGCGAGATGCTGCTTTCGAAGCCAAGGTCGAGGCGATCAGGCGCGCCGAAGCGGCCGATGGGGACGAGGAGGAGGAGGAAGAGGAGGAGGGTCGACCGTCGTCGAGGAAGCCCAAGGTCAACGGACGGCACACCGTTGGCATCGAGGAGGCGAGGAGGGATCTACGCGCCTACAACTCGTCGCATTGGGTCAAGCGTATGCGCAACGCCGTCGCCGAGCAAGGTCGTCGCGAGGAAGCCCTCACTCGTCGTCTCTACGGCGCCAAGCACAACTCGCAACGACCGGACTCGCTTCTCCCCGTCGACCTTCTCCCCGCCAGTCGTTCGGCTCCTCTCGCCCGCGCCACTCTCCAAGACCTCCACTTCACCATCACTCGCCCTTCCTTCGACGACGAGCACTTCCCCGACTTCATGCACGACGTCGGCAAGGGTCTACCTCACGACACCAAGTTCTCCCTTCTCGTTCCCATCCACTTCTCGTGGAAGATGGACGGCGTCCTCGTCCAGCTTCGCGACTACCCTCTTCCGCTCCTCAACATCCCCGCCATGCCGCAGAATGGCGACCACGAGTTCTCGAGCTGGGAGTGCGAGGCCGACCTCGTCATCGGCGAGGAGATGGGAGGGCCAGAGTCAGTTCGACGAGTACCGACCGAGGTCGTTCCCGCCCACGCCAACAAGAACGGACGAGGCGAGCTCTATTCCATCGTCGTCCCTCGTTCGGCGATGCCTGTCAAGACCTACTGCGTCCCTACCGTCAAGATTCGCACTCCCTACGCTACGAGGATCGGATGGGGCAACTCGGTCGCGCCGGCGATTCAAGACGTCGCCAAGGTCCTCGACACCCTCTCCAAGGCGACGCCCGATCCCTCCGAGCGCATCGGCTTCTGGGACAAGATTCGCCTGCAGTTCCATTGGCGCGTCAAAGTCCTCTTCGTCGGCGATGGCTCGGTCCACTTCCATCTCAAGGGCGCTCGCGATCCCTACGCCCTCACCGGTTTCGGCGCCGGCTTCGCCAAGTCGTGGCATGGCAACGTACGCTTCCTCATCGGCCTCGACAACGTCGATCGCGAGGTCATCCAAATCATCAGCGATACCTACATCCTCGGCATCCCCAACCTCCGCGACTACGTCGACAACGCCGCGACGGGAATGACCTCTCGCGATCCCAACTCGTTGGACGCCAACGATGCGGCTACCCAGCACTCCAACACGACCGGCGATCCGATGGGCAGGAGTCGAGCAGCCGGCTACGAGTTCACCAAGGTCTGCGCCAAGTTCATCAACGGCGTGCGGTGGGGGATGGGCATGGTCCTCGAGCGAGCATGCTTGCCCGATTGCGCCAAGGGATCCTGTCGAGGCGCGACGGCCTTCCATCGCCAGTGTCGCTACTTCGAGGAGTTTAGACCTCACTGGGATGTCCATACGAAGACGGCAGATTCGATCGGACCTCAAGGCGAGGTGAGCCTTCACTTATGCCGTTCGTCTCTCTTTCGATTCGTCGCTGATCTCTCCCTCCTCATCCATCCGCAGATCGACGACTCGTTCGCTGGCTTTCGCTCCGACTTTATCCACTTCTCCCTCTCCCTCACTTCGCCCCTCACCCTTCCTCTCCCCTCCCACAACTCGTCGCCCGTCGATGCCTGCGACTACGACGGTCACAAGGGCTACAACAGCATGCACTTCAGCGCACACGCCAACACTCACTTCGCTCGCTGGTGGAAGCTCTTCGACAGCACCATGTCTCTCCCCATCCGCCAAGGCAAGCTCTTCCCCTCGGCGCAGCCCCCGTCCAAGAAGTTCGGCAAGCACTGCGCCACCATCAAGTACCGCTTCAGCCTCGCTCCCCTCTTCATCTCCCACACCTACCGTCAGGACACCTGGTCCGAGTGGTCCAAGGGCGAGACGACGGTCCTCGGCGTCAAGGGCAAGATCGGCCGCTTCAACGTCGACCTTCACCAGCGCGAGCAGGAGGAGACGGTCGTCAACCCCGACACCGGCGTTAAGAAGACCCTCTTCCGCAAGGCCTTCTACATGGCCGAGGTCGACTGCGACGGCGTCGACCTGCGCGCCATCACGGCATGCTTCAAGGAGCCCGAGAAGGCGGTCGTCGTGCCCGATGATCTCGACGACGGAGGCGACGAGGAGGAGATTCCTTCGATGCAAGACTACACGATCGCCGACGAGGACCTCGATTGGGTCGACATGGACGACTTCAACGACGCCGTCTACACCATCCCCGAGCAGACGCCTCGCCTTCGCGTTCTCCCCTTCATCGTCTGCCCTCGCTTCACCTACTACCGCCAAATCGACGCTGCCGGCAAGTCTGCTGCTGACGAGCCCGAAGAGGAAGGCGAGGAGCCGAGCGCCGTCGGACTTGCCAAGGCCAAGACCAAGTTCGGTAGCGAGCCTTCGCATACTTGTCTGATGGGCTGCGCGACAGGTGAGGTCTCTCGTGTCGATCTTCCTTCGCTCTTTAATTCTGATTTGCCTTCTTCCTCCCTTCGCAGACACCGTTACGGTGCAGATCGAATCGGCCGAAGCGCGATTAGCTGAGCTCGAGCGAGAGCTTCGACGGGTGAGCTTGTCTCGCTTCTTAACGCTGAGCTGAACTTTGACTGATGCTCTTTCGTCTCTGCAACAGCCTTCGGACGAGCTCAAGGAGGACGCTCGCAAAGAGATCGACCTTCGCATCCGCGCCATTCGCCGAATCATCGAGCGTCTCATCCAAGTTCGCGATGGACTCGACCGAGCTGCTCATGAGGACGGCACCGAGGATACCTCTGCCTACGACGCCAAGGCGCCCAAGCCGGACCCTCCCTACGGCGAAGCGCCCCATACGCCAGCGGTCGATAACGAGACGGGGGCCGACGCTCACCTTCCTCACATCACTTCGACCCTCTACCAACAATGGGGCGAGTGGGAGAACCGCTATATGGTGCACAACCCTACCATCCAGATCTCTAACGTCACTCGCGAGGTGCTCCTCAAGTATTACTACTCGTCGACGGATCGCCGAGGATTCGTTTACTACCTTTCCGCCTCAGCCATCAAGTACATCAGCGACCTCGCCAAGGAGCACGAGAAGAAGCATCGGCGCAACTGGTCCAGGCGCAAGTCGATGCGGACGGGATCGAGTCGACGAACGGCCGCCTTCGAGGAAACGTTGGAGACGAACCGCCTCCTCGACGAGCTCATCGACCGCGGCGAGGGCGGATTCTGGGCAGCCAACGAGTCGGCGGATGAAGGACGACACTCGTTCGGCGATGCTCTCGACGTCGATCCCGACAACGCCGCCGACCACCTTCCCGAGCATTTCGACCTCAACTCGGGCCACCTCTGCATGTTCATCAAGCCTCAGATTTCGCTACACAGCGATGTCGACGACAAGTCTACCGTCATCCTCACCGCCTTCCGCGCCCAGCTCAAGGTCTTCTCGGTCGTCGACGCTCGCATTCAGGACGACCCCGTCAACGCCGACGTCTGCCATCAGACTTTCGCCAGTCTCGACGGACTCCAAGCCTTCTACCCGCACCACTCGAGCGATGGAGTTGGAGTCAAGACGGCGTTCGTACCCCTCGAGACCCTCGTCGACTTGCGCGTCGAACCGTGGGGCTTCGACCGAGTCGTCCCTCGAACTTCGGCCGCCCTTCGCTACGACAAGTTCAATCAGCTTCGTCTCAGCTCGAAGAACTTTGACTCGGGGGGTCTCGACTCTCATGGTCCGCAGACGAGCCACTTCCACACCGGTACCGGTGAGCAACTCGCCTCGACTCCTCTACTCTCCGCCGTCACTGACCTCTCTCGCTCGTCTCGCAGATCGCGTCTCGGTCGAGTGTGACAAGTTCTCCGTCTCGGCCAACCCCGACCACTTCGCCGCCATCTACAACGTCGTCACCGACTTGCTCCTCTACAGCGATCCCGCCCGCAAGTCGAGGAACTCCAAGCTCGAGGCCGTCGTCTTCACTCACGACTTCTCCGACCTCCTCGGCATCGCCAACATCATCAAGGACCTCCAGCAGCGTATCCGAGCTCAACTCATCCTCCAGCAACTCTACCAGGTCCATCTCGATGAGCTGGACGACGAGGGTCGCATCGAGCTCTTCGTCAGCCGCTCCGAGTCATCGCGCCTTGGGCAGGAGCTCTCGCTGGTCGTCGACGCGATCACTCAGGCGCAGAACATGAACGGAGCCTCCAAGATGTCGGGTACCACCGCTGGAGTGCAGTTCGAGGCGAGGGCGTCCGAGCTCGTCTACCACATGCTCGACCGAGCCGACACGCCCTTCGTCAAGTTCTCCGTCAACGGCGTCGAGTTCTCTTGGATTAGCAAGCAGGACAGCTCCGTCTCGAATCGACTCGTCATCAAGGACCTCAAGGCGCTCAACAGCTCGCCCGAGCACATCTTCGCCGAGATCATCTCCAAGAACGAGGGCGTGGCCGATCACGAGCTCTGCAAGGTGGACGTTTTCGCCGCTCTACTGTGGAACGCCCTTCCTCCCGTCGGCGGTATCTCCATCGTCGAGCAATTCGAGGTCCACCTCCACCCCATCCGCCTCCAACTCGAGCATCGCGTCGGCCGACAGATCCTCGACTACCTCTTCGTACAACGTCGCAAACAAAACGACGAGGAGCAAGAGGACAAGAAGACCAAGAGGCCTCTCACCTCATCGTCCTCGCCGAACCTTCGCCCTCCCTCCGTCGTCTTCCCCGACAACAAGTCCGTCGAATCGCTCAGCCTACGCACCAACCATCGACCTCGCTCCATGCTCGGCGCCGAGGATCGCAGTCTCACTCCCAATCGCTCGATGACCAACCTCCCCTCATCGGCGTCCATCGTCAGCAGCGAGCATCGCCTTCGCAAGGTCGCTTCGACCGAGGTTCTCGCCCCCGCCGCTCAGGAGGAGGGACTCGACGCCGACGAGATGAGGCTTCGTGCTTCCCTCAACAAGACGTTTATTCTCGTCGACTTTACCTCGACCGTGCTCTGCCTGACCTATCGAGTGAGTCGAGCGCTGGCATCTCAGCTCTACCTCGGTCACTGACGTTCCTCTTCTCCCTCACAGTCCGAGAAGGACGATCATAGTCGACTTCCCGACGTCTACAACATCACTTACAAGACGCCGAGCATCCAGTATCGCAGCAAGACGTGGTCCTTCCTCGACTTGCTCAACGAGCTCAAGAAGGGTGCGCTGGCTTCTTCTCGTCCTTGAAGGCTCCGGAAGCTGACTTCATCTCTCCCACAGATACCATCAAGTCGGTGTGGTCGCAGAAGGGAGCTTTGCTCGGCCAGCTGCTGCAGACTGCTCATCGCCGACTTCCTCTCACGGACGCCAGGTGAGCTGCTGCTGACGTCCCTCATCTCGAACTGGCTGCTGATCTTTTTCCTCTACAGGGCCGCCGCCAAGAAGTCGTTCAAGACCTCCCTTCGCACTCGTCTCAACCTCAAATCTCCCTCGTCTTCTCGGTCAAACACGATGCTGGAGCCTCCCAAACGCAGCCCTCTCGCTCGCGATCCCTCTTCCTCCGAGAAGAGCACTCCCAGCAACGCACCATCTCCCCTCCCTCCGCCTCAGCACGAGGCCTCGCCCGACTCATCCTCAAGCGACCTTTCGGACGACGAGATCATCGGCGATGGACCGGTCGGCCTACCCTTCGATGTGCAGACGACCCACCTACTCGATTCGGAGGAGCAGTTTGTGCAAGAGCCCGAGGAGATGTCGATTCGGTCAGATATTGCCGATGCTTCGAGCGGCTCGCGGTCGGCGCAGGAGAGCGAGAGGGAGAAAGAGCTCGCCGAGGTGGGCTTTCCTCGAGTCTCGTGTCTCAGAGGCGTGAATGCTGACTCGCTTTCTTACAACACAAAAGCACCACTCCGCTCCTCCTGGGTCGATCAAGAAGCTCTCGGCCCCTCCCTCGTCCAAGCACGCCGCTTCGCTCCCTCCCCCGCCCGAGCGTTCGAGCTCCATCGACCACGTCGGCTACCCCTTACACCAGCCGCCGAGAGGAAGCATGTCTCTAGCCAACCATAGCGAGGAGTCGAAGGCGAGGTTGCTCATGGGCAAGTCTTTTGAATGAGGAGAGGGGAGGGGTAGCTGAGTATCCTGGGCTAATTGTCTAGTTGTATCACTCTTATGTGTGCCGTTAGTTTGTATCGTTTTTGCAAGCAGTTACCGAGCATCAAATCGGAGAGCAGACTTGTGACAGAGGTTTGCATCGCCGAGAATTTCTCTCTCCCTTCGCCCGTTTCTCCTCGCCAATCTCCCGCTCTTCCAGAGCCTTGAAATCAAGCGAAAGAAAGCTGTTTCTTTGTACTATCGACCGACTACTCAACCGGCGGCACTGCCCTCCTCAATCTTTGCGCGAACCCACTCCCTTCCTCTCGCTTTCGCCGCCTCCTTCTGATCAATCTTAACACCCTCCAGCCTAGCACGCCTCTCGTTCATAATTGCCTTGACCAACAGCATTCCCACCAACTGAGGAATATCCACACTCTCCTCAAACATGGAGCGCAAATCCTCTTCGGCGATCTCGTCAAACTCGGTCAACGAGACCGAGGTGGACATGCCGAGCTGTTCGAGGGCGGGGAGGTACTGAATGTAGGAAGGGTTGACCGAGCGGATGAGAGCGATGAGAGGACCCTCGGGCTTCTTGGGAGGCGGCGGCGAGGGTTTGGGAGGGGCGACTCCGCCGGCGTTGGGAGCGCGTTGGAGGGGAGGACGGGCGAGAGAAGGGTCGTTCTCGGCGAGCTTGCTACGACGCTCGTTCTCCTTGTCGAGATCGAGACGCTGGTAAGGAGCAGGGTGGTTGTGGACCGCGTAGAAGGGCTTCTCGTTGATGCCGAATCCTTGCTGTCCGGCGACGGGTCCGCTGTCGAACGTCTTGAGCGTCGCCGAGACGATGAAGTGGCAGGTTCTGTGAAAAAAGAGAAAAAACTCAATAGGAAGATTCAGAGAGCATAGGGTGAAGAACTCACTGCGAAGTCGCGCACTTGAGGGTGATCGTCCTTCCTTCGGCGTTCGTACTCAAAGGCGGCACAACGCTGATGTCGTATCTTCGAGAGCCACGGGTCAGCTATCGAGCGCTTCTGAGACCTTGCCCGATTTTCGAATACCCGTGAGACCACTGGTAAGCACGATATCGCTCGACGAAGTGGACGTCGACCTTCTGCGAGATGTCGATTTCGGGGAAAGAATCGATCAGCACCCTGTGTCGCTTCTCCTAGCGCCTTTAAGGCTTCAAATATGCTACCTACATTCGTGACAAACTTGTGAGCGGGGTTGGGAGCGGATCCAGCGTTCTTGTGTACGTAGATGGGGCGCTGCGAATCGCCGAAGCGAAGGGATGGTCGCAAGGAGAGCGGAAGGAGGTCAGCTCTGGGCTTATCTCGTCAAGTCTCACTTGACCCATCTTCTACTTCTCCCCAAAGCTAGCGAAAGCCGATTCGCCTCACCGCCATCTGTTCGACCTCAGGCTCGAGCCGTCGCTGCTGGCTGCCGGAGGCTGGAAAGCGAAGTTATGGGCCTGCTAGGAGAGCGGAGATCAATTTACAGCTCTTACAATCTCCCGGTTACAACGAGGACTCGCCTGTAGTGCTTCTTGGGGCGCTCTGGGCTTGATGAGCTGGTGAGCGAGTTGGCTGAGGTCGTCGAATCGACCTTGAACGGCGCACAGAGCACAGAGAGCTGTTGGAAGATGTACAGAAGTGTTCTAACGCCTTCCCTTCTCAACGCGCCGAGACGAAAGCGAGCGAGCGAGATGCAAAAGCAAGAGAAGCGAACGAGCGAGCAGGTCGAGATGAAGCTTCGGCCGAGGTGAGCTTTGAGTACGAGGCTGTACTAGTACAGATGTACTCAAAAGTGATTTGCGGGCTATCAGTCTCCTTCTTCACCACCTTTCACCCTCGTCACCCCCTCTCGCGCAGCCCTCCTTCGCCCTCCGCTCCAACCCCGAGCTCAAACGTCCGTTTGCTCCTTACTCTCCCGCCATCACTTGCTCGTCTCCCCGTTTCGCTTCTTCGACAGCTCGCGCAGCTGGAATAGGACTGCAGCCATACCTCCAACCTCCAGCACCCTCGCCCGCTCTGCCGCCGCCGTCGAAGGAGCTGCTTTGGAAGCTTAAACGAGAGAACCGCGCGCTGTGCTGTGAAGGAGACGCTGAGAGCTGCTGCTGGGCGTCGAAGAGTGCTGCTGAAGGTGAGTTTCTATCCCTCTCTTGAGATCGTATGAGACGTTGTAGTGGTGCTCGGCGGTGTCGAGCGAGAGAGAAGAGGGCAAAAGGCGGAGCGCAAGAGGGTCGAGCTTGAGGCTGTGTGCGAGAAGCTGAGGGTCGGAGGAGGCTACAAAGCTACAGGATCGAGTTGAAAAAGTCTCAAACTGACCTTTACTCCCGCCCCAACAGCTAAACCCTCCTCTCATCCCCCTTCGACCGACCACCGCGCTCCTGCCTCACCGAGATGGCCGTCATCCAGGACCTCCCGCCCGAGCTCCTCATCCGAATCCTCGAGCTGGTCCCGGGTGCTGACCACTGGCCCGACCATCAAGCCATGACGCGACGCACTCTCGCTGCAGCATCTCTCGTCGCCCGAGACTGGCGCGCTCCGGCGCAGTATCTCGTCGGCTCAACCTTACAAGCAGTCACCAACAACGATGGATGGAAGCGATGCCTTAGAGCCATCTCCGACGGCCGAGGATCACCTCCGACGACACTAGAGCGCTTGCTCTTCGTCCATGGGCCAGATGGGGCCGAGCAGCTTGCCGTGCTCCAGCGGTTTCATATCCATCTCCGAGAGCTCCATGTGTTCACCGGAAGACTAACTATTACATCTGCGCACTACCTGCTCCTTCGAAGTGAGTTTACAGCTTAAGTTTCACGCCGAGTTGAGCTGCGCTCCTCACCTTCGGGTCGTTGACCTGCTGGCGCTACAGGCCTTCGGCGACTGAAGCTGTCGACACCCATCGAGGTGCATCCAAGCATCGAGCCATCTGTTCCGATGATGCTGGAGTCCCTCGGCCTCCACGCTTCCTTACTCGCGCTCCCCACCTTCCTCCTCCCCCTTCCGGCCATCGTCCCCCGCCTCACTCGCCTGGAGCTCAACTGCACAGAGCAATCCTTCACGAGCGGATTGATGACTACTCTCCAAGCTGTCGCACCTCAGCTCACCCACCTCATGGTCTCGCTCCCTCTCGTCGACGACCTCGCCTTTCGGCGTCGCTGCCTCACTTCCCTCGATTCCTTCCTTCACACCTGCACCTCGGTCACCTCCCTCCGTCTTCTACGTCCAACCCCACCCGAGATCAAGCACGTCTCGTCGCTTCTTCCCAAACCTCTCGTCCTCCTCTCCATCTCTCTCCTGGTCGGGCACGAAGGGGAAACTCGAATGCCGAACGAAGTGGCCAAACTCTTCGACATTCCAAAGCTGGCGCAGCTGCGACGCTGGAGGATGGACATGTGGGTTCGCGGATATGGGGGGGTGAAGGCCCCTTGGAAGGATTGGGAGTCTGCCTTCGAGCCCGAGGGATTGACCCTCGCGGCGAGGAGCGCTTCTTCACAGGTGAGTCGCTTGCCCGGGCTAGGAAGACAAAGAGCCAAAATCTGACCGTTTCTCGTCCCTTCTCTCGTACAGACTAGCCGGTCCGAGGATTGAAAGGAGGAGAAGGTGAGCTTCTCTCGGCGTCGACTCCCTTCGCCCACGAGACCGAAGAACAAGCCGCTGACCATTATCGCTTCAACAGTTTGAAGTCGCCGTTGTACCCGAGGGCTTGTTGGAGAGTCGCGCTGGTTTGGGGAGTGCTCTTCTTTCGTTCCGATAGTTTGTGCCGCCGAGATGTAACGTCGCCGAGGTTTGTCAGTCAACGCCGAAGTCGGAGAGTCGCCCTCTCGAGGTCTCTAGAGCTATGAGAGGAAGCACCTGATTCAGGACGCTCGATTTCACCTTCACAAAGCGAGGGTCCAATGCGAGAAGGGAGAAGCGAGGCTCGGCGAAAGGGCATCGCCGAGAGTTGGCTCAGCGAGAGGATAGCTGGGGAGCACAAGTAATTAATGATGAGCTTAGCTGTTCAACTAGTCCAAACCGACTCTCAATGGACAAGCTGAAGAGCTCCAACCTCACCTCGCTGCACTTCGCTCCCCTCGCGGCTTGCGCTCCTACTTTAACCTCGCTCTCGTCGCTGCTTTGATGCTCCCTCGTCCAGGCCAGCGGGCGCCTCCGCTACTCACATTCCCGCCGAATTCACTACCATCAGCTCCTTACACCGTCACCTTCCCTCTTCCTCGTCGAAGTCCCGTCGTTCGCGTGCTGCTCAAGCTTCCGCTCTTCTTCATCTTTCTCTGCCTCGCCTGGCCGTGGTATGCCTACTTGTTCTCATTAGTAGGAGTAAGTTATCCCTTCACAGCTGCTCGTACGCCTCAAAAGCTCACTCGCCGTCTCTCTACAGGACTACCTCTGGCTCGAACGACAACAGAGGTTCAAAGCGCTGCTGTACGGCTCCATCTTCCTCTGGTTCGACGTGGGAGCAGGATGGAGCGTAGTCATGTGCTACCTACGCGGAGGGGGACGTGTCGGCGAGATCAAAGCTGCAGGAAAGCGACGGCTCAACGACGACGAGGAGCGAGCGGCGGCGGAAGGGCTGTTGAACCCCGAAGACGAGACGGAAGAGGATGAACGGCCAATCAAGATGCAGGCGAGGAGTGCTGGTGGTCGGGAACGACGAGGAGGAGCTGGGATGAGCGTGATGGATGCGCTGAGGGAGCTGGACGGCGGTCGACGAGCTGCAGAGGATGAGTGGGGGGATACGCCGACGGGAGTGCAGGTCAAGAGTGATGGTACGGTCAGGTATTGTCGCAAGGTGAGCCCTTGTATCCCTCAATACGCTGCTCGCTGCCTGCTGACCCTCTCCCTCGACCACCGAGCAGTGCGCTGCCTTCAAGCCCGACCGAGCTCACCACTGCTCCTCCTGCGGCTACTGCGTGCTCAAGATGGATCAGTGAGCGCTTCTTCTTGCTCGTACGATGCTAGCGCTGATAGTCTCGCCCCACTAGTCACTGCCCCTGGCTCGGCGGAGGATGCGTGGTAAGCGGCGGCGGCGCGTTCCGCTCTTCACGAAGCCAGCTGACCCGCTCTCACCTAAAGGGATGGGCCAATTACAAGTACTTTCTCTTGTTCCTTTGGTACAGCGGCGCGCTCGGTCTCTTCGTCGCTGCGACGACCCTCTTGGAGCTCATCGCCTTCGTCTCCGAGGATCCCAACGTGAGTCGGCGGCGTTCGATGCTCGAGGGTAGATGCTCATCCAACTGTTCTCCACCAGAACTTTGAGCTCGCCCCCATCGCCTGGGCTCTCGTCTTCGTCTTGGGCGTCATCTTTGGCCTCTCCATCGGACTGTTTGGGAGTTATCACTTCTACCTCGCCGCTCGCAATCGGTGAGCTTTGCCGAACTCTCTCCCACTCGCTTCGACTTCACACTGACCTCCTTCAAACCCCACAGCACCACACTGGAGAACATGGAAGGCGCCGGCTCGGTTCTCCCTTCCTCCTCTCGCGACCCTCACGCCCACTTCCGTCCCAACCACGCCCTCTCCCGCCGCGAGCGATGGAAGCTAGAGAAGGCCAACTCCAATTTCAACATCTATGATCACGGCGTTAAGGCGAACTTGGCGCAGATCTTTGGCGGGTGGGAGAGTCGTTGGATCTGGCTCTTGCCCGTGGGCTGGCCGTGAGTTGCTCCCCCTCGTCACTGATGACCTGACGCTGACTCTGGACTCATCTCCTTAGACCTGGAGACGGTACCAGCTTCCCCGTCGACCGCGAGAAGCTCACCAAGCTGAGGCAGATCACCGCCAAGATTCGGCTGGGAAGGGGGAGAGACGAAGAGGAAGCGCCTTCAGGATGGGACGACCCGCGAGCGATCAGGAGGGCGTAGTTGACTTTCATGTTATTGTACTTCACTAGCATTGTTGCAATCCTTCGCTTTGGGAGCCGAGAAATAGCTCTCGCAAAGCTTCCTCGTCCTCCCTCCTTTCTCCGACCTGACCAGACGACTGGATGTGTTGGGACCAGCGCGAGGACGAGAAGCTTCAGACATCCTGCTTTGGTGAAGTCAGAGCCGAGAGTAGCGCTGGCGAGGCGGTATGGCGAAGGCCAAGCGGGAGGACTTCGCTCGACGGCTCCTTGAGCGCTTGCTCGAGAGTCGCGGTGAAGCACGTTTGAAGCGGCGAGAGATGTAAGAAGTATACATCGAGTCAGAACTCAGTTGTGGTAGCTTCGCAAGTCCATCGCGTGCCATTGTCGGCGCTCTCTCCAGCCTCGGCGCTCTCCGCAAGTCCAGTGGAAGCGAAAGCAGGCTCGAGCATTTCCTCTGCACCGCTATGCTACTCACCGTCAAGCACAGCGGAGAACTCTTCAGAACTCTTCAAGATCCACCAGCTCCCCCGGACCATTCACATCATCAGGGAAACGCGCCGCCGCCTCTTTCGAGAGGAGGAAGCGGAACGTCGCCGAGTCGCCCTCTTTGATGAGCTGAACGCCTCCGAACCACCTTCCGAGGCCGGGAATGCGCAAGAGCTTGAGGATCTCATCCTTCTGGGCCGCGCGGTCGGTGCTCGAAAGGCTGTCCTGGGCGGCGTAGTGAGTGAAGGAGAAGTGAGGGGTGGGAAGCTCGGCCGAGAGCTGCGAGAGAAGAAGGACAGTGAGCAAACGCGAAGATGGGAGGCGAGTAAGATATACTCACAATCCAGTAGAAGAGCTGGTCCGTGTGGTCGGGGAGGTTGGGACTGCTAGCAGCCTCGATCGACTCTGTGAAGGTAGGCGAGGGTAGGGAAGGGAGTCAGCTCTCGTTCTCTGCTGGGTCGAACGCTCCAACTCACTGTACATCTCCTCATCAAAACTTCCGTATCCCGCAATCACTCCAACCCATCCATCATTCGACTTGACGACGTCCCCAAGCTTGAACTTGGCCTCGGGCTCGCCCTCCTTCCTCCTCGTCGGCTCGACTCCCTCATCGACCTGCTTTACCCTCGCAATCCCCTTCTCAATCGCCAGCCTAGCCGGTTCGGTCCCGACGAGAGGGAGTACGATGTCCTCGAGGATGATGAGGTCGAGAGGGAAGTGACGGGCGAGATGAGGGGCGAGCTTCGAGGCAGCGCCGGTGAGGCGAAGGACGGCTTCGGGACCTTGATAAGGGCGGGAGACGACGGAAGGGATGAGGAGAGCAGCGAAAAGGGCGTGCTCCAGGGCGACCTTGGGACGTTCGCTGGGCTTGTCTTGCGAAGCGAGCGAGGCGGTGATGTCGGCCGAGATTTGGTGGAGCTGTTGAGCGAGCAACGAAGGTCAGGACTCGGACTTCTCAACGACGAGAACAGAGCACTCACCATCGAACAACCGTTCATCACAGGCGGCAGCTTCTCGGCCGTCTTGTCGCTCGCAAACTCGCACTTCTCATCGCCGAGGTCGAAGAGCAGAACGCCGTTCTCCGGTTTGGCGCCTTTCGAGCCTACACAGCTCTCCACCTTGACGATCGTCTTGTTCATCGAGAGAGGCGAGCACTTGACCGCCAATCCCAGCTGCAACCTCGACGCCACGGCGCAGAACACGGCCGTGTAGAGCGTCCAAGAAATGCTCGGGCTGCGATCGCGAAGCATCGGCCTGAGGATTCCGAGCGGCGTCTCCTGGTTCGTGGCGGTGCCCAGTGTCTCGAGCTTCATGAACAGGCTAAAGTCGACGGCGATGTTGCCCTCGAGGACTTCGTCTCGGACGAGGTTGGGGAAGGAGTGGTCGAGGGAAGGAGGAGCTTTGACGGGCGAGGGATGGAAGCCGTAGCAGAAGAGAAGGTGGTGGAGCTTCTTGAGGAGGGTAAAGGCTGCTGCGAACGGTTGTGTCTCCTTCTTCTGCTCGCCGCTTTCTTGCTCGGCGAGGGCTCGGGCGTAGGGCGCGAGAAAGAGGGAGGCATCGCGAGCGGTGATCTCGAGCCAGTAGAGCAGCTGTGGTGAAAATACATTAACGATAGCACGCTCCTTGAGTAGAGACGACTCACGTTGAAGGTGTCGTCCACGTCACGGCTAGCGAACGCCGAGCAGCTCATCAACGCAATCTGTTCGAGGTCGTCCTCCTTAACGACATGAGCATGGCTAGCTTCCCCAAAGTCCATCTCCCTCCAGACCCTCGCCGCCTCGAGCCTCATCACCCCTCCTTCGACTTCTGCCGCCCAAAACTCCCTCGTCAACCTCTCGCTCGGGTTCGCCTCGGCGCTGGCGAGCGAGCGTTTCAAAGCTTCGAGGATGGAACGGCCGAGTTGACAGAGGGTAGCGAAGCGGTTGAGGCGAGAGTTGGGGCTGGAGACGAGCTTCTCAAACTGCTCCTTGGCGAAGCGGTCGAGCTGGCTACGAATGGCGAAGAGTTGGAAGAAGGAAGGGATGTCGTCGACGCGGAGGATGGAGAGGATCGTCTCTCGGTCGGAGGGATCACAGTAGTGCTCCGAGATGGGTAGGTTGCCCAGAAAAAGCGACGTATTCCAGTAAGCGTGGACCCAAGGGCGCCAGACTTGATCTTGCTTCGAGGCGAGGGAAAAGTTGCGCGAGACGAGCTGACAGTTGATGAGCGTTTCGAAGGAGCCTTTTTCTCCGATTGGAAGGAAGGTCAAGATGTAGGCGAGGGTGTCGTTGGGGAGGCAGGGAAGCTCTTGCGGCTCGTCTGAGAAGGCGCGTTGGGGGAGCAGCTCGGCGTCAGCGGTCTGGCGCTCGGTAGAGCAGTACAAGAGACTCACTGTACTCTTGAACATGCTCTGTAGGTCTCGAGTCGTCCATCTTAGCGTTGGCGAGAGCGCGAAGAGCGAACAAAATCGTGGCAGGAGATCAAGCTGAGCTCGAGCCGTTTCGCCTCGCAGTCGGCCCTTTCCTCATCTCGGACTTCGCGCGCAGCGGGTCAAGAGACGTTAGAATCGTGTATGAAAATTCACCCTGAAGGGGATTCAATGCAATGCTATGTAAAAATGGCGAAGAGGGGTATCTGTGTGGGAACCAAAGGGGGTATCGGTAAAGGGGAATGAAATGCTGCTGCTGACTCCCCCTCGCTCGCTCGCTCCGACCTAAGCTCGACTTCCCCTCCTCAAGAAGCCCCACCTACTCCCCTCCTTGCCAGGCGACTCGTGTCCCTCCTCATGCGAATGCGAAGAATCTCCCCTCCCGAACAGCCCAAACCCGCCCGAGCTCTTCCTCCTCGGCGCTCCCTCCTGCGAAGCCACGCCGAGGTACTCTCCTGCAGCACCCAGCTTCCCACTCGAGCTAGTTCTCGACATGCCCGACGACGCCGAAGGAGGAGGAGACCAAGCGCCCGATGGAGCCGTTGTCCTCTTCGCACCCTTGGCGATGCCGTTCCCCTTGCGAGGTGAAATGTCGAAAGGACCGACCTCCTCGGTGATGGACCATGGAGCTATCTCTGCGCGAGTAGCCGAGGAGACGTGGGGTGGAGCATCGGTGGAAGCGAAGGGAGAGTGAGAGGTGGTGGTCGAGGGTTGACGAGCGGCGAGGGAGAAGGCTTGGAAGTCGATGGCGGGGGAAGGGGGAGCATCAAAGCTGCCGATGGGAGGGGTGGAAGCCGCCGAAGAGATATCGTCGTCGTCGCCGTTGAAGGAGAGGGAGGGAGAGGGAGGAACGGCAACGCCGAGCGGGAGACCAGTTGGTACGGCGAAGGGTTGATGAGGTGGAGAAGCCGTGAGGGAGTGCGAAGAGGTTGATGCGGGCGAGAGAGGATGAGGAACGGGGATGACACCCGAGGTGAAGTCGTCGGCGGGAGGGGAGAGGTACTGCTGATGAGGCTTTGACCGTCGCTTCTTCGGCTCTAGCGAAAGCGAGGGGAGGTCGTCTCCGCCCAACAGCATCATCAGATGCGAGCTCGTATTGGTGCTCGGCAGAGGTGCTGACGACTCCCGGACGAAGCCGGCGCTCGAGGCGCTGCTGAAGGAGCGAATGCTCGATCCGTCCTGGGATGAGAGGTTGGACCTCTGCGAGATGGTGGAGAGGGCGCCAGCCGAGCGAGGTCGATTGGCGGAAGAGTAGGGGTTGGAGCGAGAAGAAGGGCCGCCTGAACGACGGGGAAGGCGAGGATGACCTGAGTCGGCCGAAGATCCCGATGAGGAGTGGTGGGCGAGTTGCGAGGGAGGTGTAGCGAGGGGGAAGGTGCCAAGTCGTCGTTGCTCTTGCTGCTGGTCGGCGTGAGCGATGGCGGCGGCAAAGGTGGACGGCGTAGGCGTGATGAGGAAGTCGGGCGAGCCGGGGGTGTGAGGGAGGTACTCGCTGTGGAGCGGTGGGCGGGAGAGGGCGGAAGAGACGTAGCCTGAACCGGCGAAAGGGATGGTGGTATCTCCTTGCGAGGAGGAAGAAGCGCTACCGGAAGCGGAAGACGACGCCGAAGGGGGAGAAGGCGCCGCTCCGAACCTCGCTCGACTTCGCACTGGCGCGCCGATGGGACCATCGCTCTGCTCCGACCGCCGCCTGATGCCAATCGATTTGGACTCGCCGGCGAACCACGAGTTCCTCCTCTTGCCCTCCGAGTTGGTCCCGTTGACGGCCGAAGGCGAAGGAAGTGGTGGCGCGGGAGTCGACTGCTGGTCGATGTTGACGGTGAGGGTGAAGTTGCTGGCTCGTCGTGCGCCGAGAGACGTCTTGACGTGAGGAGGCGAGCGGTGGGAGGCGTGTACCGTAGGAGGGAGCTGAGCGTAGCCTTGACGGTTCCGCTCCGAGATACGCGCCTCTGCTTCGGCTGCCCTCTTGGCCTCGGGGACAATATCGAGCATGCCGCCGATGACCTTGACGACCTGAGGATCTAGCTCAAGGATCTCGTCTTTGCCATTCCGGGCACGAAGGACGATCTGCGAGAAAAAGGAAAGTCAGCGAAAGTCTCGTCGCGGAGCCTCGAGTCGGTAAGCTCACCTTGATCCCGACGACAAAGCGCGCATCAAGGTACTTGGTTTTCATCGACTCGCCCGTGGAATACCGGTGGTGGCCCTTGCCCACGGGCACGACGAGACTGGCCTTGTTCTCCGCATCCCACTGCACATGATCCACCTCAACGGTGTGCATGGTAGCTCGGTCGATACGGTGAGGACCTTGCGAGCCGACGTTGGTGGGCGTCGAGTTGTTGGAGCCGGAGGTGGAGGCGGCGGGAGTAGGGAGGGCAGCGAAGTAGGAGTTGACCTCGGCGGAAGGAGTGTAGGAGGGAGAAGGAAGGGGGCTCCTGCCGTTCGAGGTGCCCGCTGAGCTCGCTCGCTTGAAGACCGATGAGAGCCCTCTCGATGCTGGCCGACCTGGCGCAGGCGTGAGAGCGCCGAGGTCGTCGGGAAGGGGAGCGTTGGCTGATGGCGGCGACCACACGCTATCATCGTCCTCAGGTAGCGGAGCGAGGTCAAACTCGTCGTCCGAGTTGGTGGGAGAGGCCTTGATGGGGTTGATGGTGAGAAGTCGGTCGAGGGTGAAATGAACCTTGCGGATGGTCACGGAGGGGTCGTCGCGATGGAAGCGAAGGGCGAAGTCGAGGGAGTCGCCGGGGCCGGGTGCGTGAGTGGAAAGGAGGGAAATGCTGTAGCGAATGCCGCGAGTCGCAGCGGTTGTTGGAGGTAGCTTCGAGGTCGATGCGAGGGGAGTCGAGGCGGGGGAAGGGGAGGAAGACCAGACGAGAGGTGGGTGAGGGCAGGGATTCCAGAGGAAGCGTCGTAGAGGGATTTGTTGCCTTAGGAGTAGACGGGAACCGTGGATGCTCGACGATTTGGGGTAGTGGAGGACTGCAGGGCGAGAACGAGACGAGTTAGCTCCGCCGAGGGCAAGAGAAAGATCGCCGAAGCTGCGCCCAAACTCACTGGCTTCAATCTGCCACCATGTACGAAAAGTCTTGTACGTAACAGTAGAGACCCCTGAGTTGTTGCGAGGGATGACGACGCGGAAGGGGTGGTTCGTCTCTGCGAGCTCGCCGAACTGCTGGTTCGGCTCCTTCTCCCACACGGGGGCGTCCGAGTAGCTCTCGTATACTACGTTCATCTTGTCGCGCTTCATCTTGATACCTCCGCTCGGGGTCTCTGCTTCGTAGCAGCGCACGCGCACTTGAATAAGCGTGCACTTGAGCGGCTTGTTGTCCTCCTGAAGGCGGATGCGAACCTCTCCTTGAAGGAGGACATCCGTCACGCCGTAAGCGCCATGGTAAGGGAACCATCGAGCGTGGTTTCCCAGTAGAGGGACCAGCTCGCAAGTGGGCATGCTCCTAGGCAGACGGCGCCGGGACGGTCGAGGCGGTGGGCGCGTTGGCTGGTGGTGCTGGCGGAAGGGGGAGGAGGGGTTGACGGCGAGGCGGGTGTTGCTCTAGGCGAAGGAGCAGAGGCTCATGACTGGTAAGAAGGAGGGAGAAAGGCGAAGAGCTGGGTCGTGTGTGTCCTCGACACTAAGGCGGACTAGAGTCGCTACTAGTCGCTGCTGGAACGCGCGACGAAAGGTGCGAAGGTCGTCGCTCGGCGGGGGGTCGTCCTTGAGGAGCGGGCTAAAGGGCGAGCGAGCAAACAAGTGATGAAGGTGAAGAGGGAGACGAGCGAAAAAGAGACGTGTAGGTGGTCACAAAGGAGCGCCAAAGGGTGTAGACGAATCGACGCTAACAAGCATCAGCGAGCAGGCACCTTGCTAGCTTGATTTCGGCGGCGGAGAGAGAGTCTGGCTCCGCTCGCCCCCAGAGGATCGGCCAAACAAGCTGCATGTGGCTTCGATTGCGAAACTTCGTCACGCCTCTCGAGTTGACGTTGCCCCGCCTGCCCTGCTCCCTCCTCCGTAAATCTCAGGTTGAAGAGCGAGACGCAGGCTTCATTCCCCAGCCCATCGCCGAGCTCTCCTCCCTCCCTGGCGCTACAGCACCGAGCTCAAGCTTTGGACCCTCCACGAACTTACCGCTAGTACAAATGTCTGGTAGCACAGGCATGGGCCTCGCCTCTCGGCGTTCGGTCTCGCAGGCGGGAGCTGGCTGGCAGCGTACCGTCGAGATCGCCGAAGGGAAGCTTACGGCGCCTCTCAAGCTCCCAGAGGGCCGTACTACTCTGCCCTCCTCTGCTAGCTTGCAGGTATCACCTTGAGACGGCCAACTCGCCGCTCCCCCTCCCTGTTCGAGGTTGCTGCTGTCCCGACTGGAAACCGTCTCGGAGGCCGCTCGGCTCGCCCTTGCTCCCTTCTCTCCTGCTCGCCGTCTCGCCCTCCTACCCTTCTGCAAATACGCCGATTAATCTGTATCGGGATACATTTGCATCAGCGCTTTCATTTGCACCGAACAGCTCTCTGCTCTGGCGTTGACCTCGACGGTCAAGCCACCCTTCTCCAGAGCCTGGCCCCTCCTCCCCGCTGGGAATTGGTGGGCAAGAGCAGCTACGACGGGCGGCAAATCCTGGAGTTGCCTGTACCCAAGTATAGGTGGCATTACAGCGCTTGTCTAAACCCGAGCTGTAGCTACGACGACTCCCGCTTGGTCTCCTACAGCCCTGTCTCGCTCAATTTCAGGTTACGCCGAAATTGCTCGGCCTGCCTCGAGTTGCTCTGCCCAAGTCCGGCTTGTGCTTCAGCAAGGAGCTTGTGCGAGTTCGGACACTCTGCTCGGCTACATTGCCAACTCACCAGCGTGCTCCCTTCTCAAGCGCCGCCATCAGCAAAGGGGGGCATGAGCTCTTCACGGCGGAGTCCTTCGCATTGCGCTGCCTCTGAGCAGGGCTCCCTTTCTTCGGCTTGGGGCTAGTGCAGTTCACCAACAACTCGGTGTTACAGAGCACTGTGCTCCTCATACCGAGCAGCATGGTCAACTCCACGGCAGGCCATCGCCAAGGTGCTTGCGAGCAGCGCCGAGTTGGCAAAGGCAGCTGCGAAACTGAAACTCTCGCCGAGCAGGGCAGCTGAGATCGGCAATGCTTGATGGGATACAACACGTTCGAGTCTGAGGGTGATTTGCACCTCAGCGAGGTGGTAGTGTAGGAGGAAGAGAGGATGAAGGGGGCGATCGTGACCGAGCAAGCCGAGCGGGAGAAGAAGGCCTGGGTCAGAGCGTGACGCTGGAAAGAGCTCAGGAATGCCAAGTAGCATCACTTTTCCTGCTTTTGAGCGTTATCAGGGAGTCGCTACTGCCGTACAGGCTCAGGAAAGGAGCGGGAAGAGGCAGCGACGGCCGAGAAAGCACCGAGCTTTCGCTACAGGCAGCCTCGACCCTCGCCAGGCTCAGCAGCCGTGAGAGACGGTTATATAAATCATTCACGCCGCCTGTAGCACTTTCTTGCTCTCGCATCGAAGCCCCTCTCGAGCCTCCCTCTCCACTTTCGAGCCGCCCCCGCTACTTGACCTCGACCACATCTCGCTCGCTTGCTCGCCTCATCGCCCGCCAGCTAATCGAATCGACTACAGGATGGCGTCTCAACCAGCTGCTCCTACGCCTTCCAGCGAGATCATTCACCTCGTCTCGACGTTTGGCGACACGCTCGACTCGCTTCCGCCTACCCTCACTCGCAGCTTGAGCGATCTCAAAGAGCTGGATGCCGTGCTTAGTGGTGAGTAAAGTGCTCTCGTTTCTATCTGCCAGCAGCTCGGCGCAGCTTCAGCGGCGGACGAAGGGAGGAGGCGGCTCGACAACAGAGCTTGAACGGCGCGGCAACTCTGGAGCCGAACAGGCTGAGATGACCTGGTACAGACGAGCTCAGCACGCTCTAGAAGCGTGTAGCTTGTCCTGTACCGCTTCAGTGGACTACAACAACCTTCCTTCACCGCGATAAAACCGCTGACCCGCTCCTCCCCGCGCTCACCTCAGGTTCGCTCCAAGGCATCACGACCAAGCTACAGCTATTGCACTCGATGATGTCAACTCCTCCGCCGGGATCGCCTGAAGCCGAATCGGCTCCCAAGTACACGCCATTCGAGCGATTGAAGCTCCTCCGCGAGGTGACTGAGGACGCGCGAGTGTTCCGCTTGGGAGGAGAGGACAAGATCAGGGTCGCTACCAGCACTTGCGAGACGGTGAGCTGAGCTTTCAAGCTGTACAGAGGTACTTTCGCTGACACTTGCGCCGTTCTCTAGATCGCTACCCACACCTCGCACCTCGCAACCCTCTCCTCGCTCCTTCTCACCTTCCTTCCCGCCCATCTTCTACCTCTCCTACCACCTCCCGCCGCACCCCACGGCTACCCGTCTTCTTCGACCTCTGGATCGGCCCTCGCTCGTCGTCAGCAGTTCGACTACCCTCCATCTCGCCATGCCGGAGCTGGTTCGACCGCTCGCATGCAAGGCGCTCTCGGCATGGTGCGCGAGCATTGGGATATGACTCGCGGAACCGGAGCAGGAGGAAGGCCAGGTCAAGGCCAGCAGAAGAAGCGTAGCGGAGGGATTCTCGGCGGAGGAAGTGCGGGCGCGATGGACCTTCTCGCCGGAGGTGGAGCCAAGGGCAAGGAGGAGAAGGATCCCCTCATGCGTCACCCGAATCAGTACACCAAGAAGCGGATGCAGCAGGCGCAGATGCAGCAGCAGGGAGGAAGTATGGGAGGAGGCATGGGAGGCGCCGTCCCAGCAACGCAGCACAATGCCGCCGCTGGGCTTTACGCTTCGCCGTACGTCGCGCAACACGGTCAGCATGGTCAACACCCGATGGGTATGACTGCTATCGACGCTGTCAAGGTCCGTAAGGGAGCGGGAAGCGTTGTGGTTGACGTCGGCAGGCAAGCAGGGGGGATTGGACAGGGCCAGGGGATGCTGTACCAGGGCATGGCGACTCAGGATGAGTACAACGCTGCGACGGGTGCGATGGGAATGGGAAGGGCGAGCGGCAGCAAGAGGAAGATGGAGGAGGGCAACGGCGCGAGGAAGAAGACCAAGAAGGGGTGAGTTCTCGCTTTACTCGTCTGCTTTCGAAGAGCAGGGCGTTTGGCGTTGAAGATGAAGCTGATCACTTTCCCCTTCCTCTCCCTCTCCGTCCTTTCCTTCCCCCTTCCTTCCCTTCCTTCCCCTCGCCCTTCCTTTCGCTTGCCGTCTTTCCCCCGGGTCTCACTTTGCTTCCTTACAGCCCCGACTCGCCCGAAATCACTCCTCGCGCACTCCCTCAACCTTTCGGCACTTCCCTCAAGCATGCACCTCGACGCACCAACTCGCAGCAAGAAGCTCTTTCGCCCGAACCTCTGCCGCCCATGCTCGACGATTTGGACGGCGAGCTCGATGCTGGAGAGGAGGGAGATGAAGGCGACAAGACCATCTACTGCTTCTGCCAGCGCGTTAGCTTTGGGGAGATGATTGGTTGCGATGGAAGTGATTGCGAGAGGGAATGGGTGAGTTCAAATTCCTGATCGGCGCCGAGACGGTTCGCCGCGCTCGCAGTGGGTCGAGAGCTTAGTAGCTGAACGTTCTTTTGATCTTTAACAGTTCCACCTCAGTTGTGTTGGTCTCTCGGCCATCCCCAAGGGTCGTTGGTTCTGCGACGACTGCCGAGTGAGTTGCACAACTTCGGCGCTCGCTCTGTCGACCCGGGAACTCCAACGCTGACTTTGTGCCTTTCTCCTCCTCTTTCTCTCACTCTTCAAGCAGCGTCAAAACGAGAAGGCGACCAAGAAGCGTCGCTAGGCGATGCGATTCGGCGATGGGGACGAGGTCGACGAGGTGGGAGAGGAGGTGTAGACTATACGTGTTGATTCAGGAGAGAGGAGGCGTATCTCAGAGTAATGTCAGGCTGTTACAGACCCTCTACACCCGATCTCGCGAGCTTCGCTGCTCGCTGCTCTTCCGCACCCTCTCGCTGTTCTCCCTCTTCCTCCCCTTCGCCATGCTCGTCGTTCACTCTCCGCTATCGACTCTTCATGCTCCGAAATACGAGGTACTCTCCGGAGCCCTAGTCCCCTACTTTGAATCGCCTACACGCGTCCAGCTCATCCTCGACTGCCTCCTCGCTGATCCCGAGTCGCGCTTCACGGCTCTCTCGCAAGAATGGACGTTGCAAGAGCTCGAGGAAGACTCGTTCAGGAAACTCATCAGCGAGGTGCATGGCGAGGACTATCTGGACTTCCTCCGCACGGTGTATTCGCGATGGGTCGGAGAGGGAGGCAATCCTGTGAGCCAGAGACCTCAGTACAGCGCATAGCAGCTCACGCATGCGCTCTCTACAGGATGCAGTGCTGCCCGAAACGTTTCTGCGCCAGGATCTGCTGCTTGAGCCAGAGGAAGCGTCGGCCCGCGAGAGGCAGGCGGGGGCGATAGAGCTAGCAGGTGAGTCCTCGCAGGCGACATATACATCACCGACAGTACTCTTTGACTTCGATGCGTCCCTTCATCCGCTAGGACGTTTCTCGTTCGACCTCTCGGCGCCGGTCACCGCCGGTTCGTCCTCTCGCTCTCTTTCCTCTTCGTTGAGTCATCTTACTGAGCTGAACTTTGGAAGAACACTCTAGAAACGTACCTCTGTGCTCTCGCTTCCGCGCGATTGGCTGTACGGTCCGTCGAGCTGCTTCTGGAGGATCGTTCGGCGAAGGGAGCGTTCGCACTTTGGTACGTTGCAGCTTCGCTCCTTCGTCTGCACAATCCGTTGGAAGATACCCTGCATCATCTCCTTCATCTTACCTCACCTCTCGAACCAAATCGTCTTCAAGTCTTCTTCGCTTCGCCTTTGAGGTTCGCTCGCTCACCTACCTCTCATCCACAGCCGACCGCCAGGCCACCACGCCGCCCCTTCTCTCTGCGGAGGGTACTGCTACCTCAGCAACGTCGCTATCGCAACCAAGTGGTATCAGCAGCAAGCTTCTTCGTCTTCGGAGTCGACCGCCGAGGGAAAGCCGAAAGTCGCGATCCTCGATATCGACTACCACCATGGCAACGGTTCGTTCTTCACTCGTCCAGGATTCGTGAAGGATGATTGCTAACCCTCTCTGCATCCGTGGGCACCTCCAAGGTCTTCTACTCCGATCCGAGCGTGTTCTACGTTTCGCTTCATGGAAGCCCGGACTATCCTTGTCGGTTCTCAGCACGCTTTCGCTTCTAATAGAGCTCGGCTGACTTCTTTGGCATCCTTGAGACTTCACTGGCGCATCTACCGAAGTCGGCGCAGGCGCAGGTGTCGGCACGAACCTCAACCTCCCCCTTCCTCTCGGCACGAACGACGAGGAGTACCTCTTTGCGCTGTCACAAGCGATGAATCGCATCAAATCATGGTCTCCCGAGTTTCTGTTTGTCTCGTGAGTACCTTCCTCCTCGTTTTTTGAGCTGAGGAAGGCTCGACCTGGCGCAATATTACTCACCCTCTCGGCGCTCGCCTCGTTCGCAGACTCGGCGTAGACACCTTCATCGGCGACCCTTTGACCGACTTCAAGATCACCGTAGATGCCTACGAGAAGATGGGGAGACTGATCGCGAGCGGAGGAGTGCAGACGGTCTTCGCCATGGAGGGGTACGCTTTCTCCCACTTCGTTCGTTGACCGTCGCTGACGCTGCTCGCCCACAGAGGCTACTGCTTGGACAAGATTGGGGAATGCGTACGAGGCGTACTTGCGGGCTTCGAAGCGGGGCCATCATCTTGAGTAGAGCCGAGCTTTCGCAATTCGCTCTGATCTATCGAATCGTGCGAAAGGTCGTGACATTGAGAGCGAAGGGCGAGAAAGGAAGAAGTCTACATCGAGGGCTAACAGAACATGTCATAAGAAGTCACAAACACCGTCCATTCATTTCGATCCCTTACTGGACCGGCGAAGGATCGCCTCCACCTCCCTTCTCCTCTCGGCCCTCCTCTCCTCCGGCGACGACGAGGTCGTGCTATAGTCGAAGCTTCCCCTTCGTCCGCCATCCTCACTGACATAGCTTCCTTCACTCGCATCCCTCCTGCTCTTCAACCCCGTGAGGCTACGAATCGCCGCGCCGACGTTCTTGCCGAGTCCCTGGCTCCCAGTCGACATCCGCTCCTTGGCTGGTCGGCCCTGCTCCGGACTAGTCGAGCTGCCGTAGGAAGAGCCGTCGTTCTGCGAACCGCTGAGACTGAGCGAGTCGAGGGAGAGTCGGTCGGCTTCGGAGTAGGTTCGGTATTGGCGGTCGTTCGAGCGGGGGAAGGGAATGGCGGTGGGGAGGACACGCTGACGAGTAGGGGAGTTGAGCGTGGTTGCTGGAGTAGAGTCGACGACGGGAGCATCGGGAGAGGTGGAGGTGGTGGGGAAACGGTGGGTTGGGGTGACGGGACGAACGGTGGCCGTCGAGGTGGACTGTTGACGAAAGGAGAAATCAGTACGAGCTCTCGCCTCCAATGAAAAAGAGAGGCTTACCGAACCCTTGGCACGGCGAAGCGAAAGCCTATCGGCTGACGACGCCGACGCGCTTGGGAGACCCATCTCCGAGACCGAGGGAGCCGAAGGGGTCGTTGGTGGTTGCGACGAAGCGGCGGATGAGATGGATGTTCGACGAGGAGCAAAGTCGTCCATCGAGCTCAAGGGCGATCTGAGCGGCGCCGTCTCCCTCCTGCTACCGGGAGTTGGCGAGTCGGCCGCGATGTACTGACCACGAGAGGACGAGAGGGACATGGTGTGTCTCCTCGGTACTCCATCCTCCTCGGCCAGCGGATCCCGTAGCGTCTGCCTCGACGCCGAAGAAGGAACGCTCCTCCCGCTGCTCATCGAAACGGTGGCGCCCTCGAAAGGACTCGAAGTAGCGGGGCGTTTCGGCGAGGCGTGAAGAGGTCCTCCACGATAGCTGCTAGCGCGACTTGCTGGTCGACTGAACCCGTCGCCGTTCTGGCGAAGGCGATCCCGCTCCCGTTCGACGCGAGTGAAGGCGATGAGATCTTCGGTGAGGCAGCGAACCTGGTCGTCGCTGGTGCGGAGGAGGGAGTTGACGCTCTTCTCGAACTGAGCGATTCCGACTGTCGGCGACCTGCTACCCTCGTCGAGCTCGGCCTCGACTTGCGCCTCCGAAGTGGAGGCGAGAAGGGAGCGAAGGCCGCTGTTGAGCTTGGTCGTGGAGCCGATGAGGGCTGCCATCCGCTTGACAAGGTCGATAGACTCGGGTGACGGTGCTTCTTGACCGTCGAGCGAGGCGAAGTATTGCTCGAAGCGCTCAAAAGCCGAGTAGAGAAGGGCGTGGTGGTCTCCGCCATTGCGATACGAGCTGAGGCGGGAGCTAGCTCCTGACCTCGAGGTCGACGTTGAGGCCGAGTTGGAGCGCACCATGGAAGGAGAGTTGGCGGCGGACGAGTCGTGGGTGGAGTTGGCGAACGAGATTCGGCGCGAGCGCTGGCTGTTGAATTGACCCGAGTGGCGCTTGCGAGGCGAAGATTGGTCGGAAGACGGGGAACGAGGAGACTCCTCGCCGTTGTAGAGAGCATTGATGGCACGAACGGTGCGATCGCGCTCGAGGTGGCCTGCAAGGGAAGAAGGGACGTCCATGGCCGAGCGAGCGTCGCCGCTGGATCCAGAGGCGCGAGAGCGAGCTGAACGACGGCGAAGGTCTTGGACTGCGAGAAAGGAAGAAGGCTTTAGTACGAGTACGGAGAGAGAAGCTGGAGAAGACTCACATTCAGCCATCCACGCTTCGGAGCCAACCTCGGTCGATCGTAGCTTCTCCTTGCGAGCTTCCAGGTTGTCGGCGATGGAAGAGTAGCGCGAATCGGCACGAGAGAGCGATCGCTCTCCGGGGCTGTTGAGCTGGTTGAGACCGTTGCGGAAGACTGCGAGAGGGAGAGGGTCAGCTCGGATCGTCGTCTCGACGCGCAGGCGCAAGCTCACCATCTTCTCGCTCCTCGGCTCTACTCCTTCTCCTACCCTCCAATCGCGACGCTGCTTTCGATCCTGATCCTTCCTCCTCGCTGATGACATCCTCGCGCCATTGCGGGCGACCAGGGCTCGTGATCCCTCCACCGCTGCCGGTGCTTCCACTCCCTCCGCTACTCTTAGCAGCTCGCCCAGCTCGAGGAGGCCTCGCATGAGGAAGTCCCATCGCATCGTAATCGACCGACTCTCCTCGGCCAGCGTAGGTAGTGATGCCCTCGGACTGACTTTGCCTTCGACGCTCGGCGGCCGTAGCGTTGCTGGGAAGACGGTCGGGGTCGGGAGTGGAGAGAGGGGAAGCGGTGCGAGGAGAGTGGGTACGAGGACTCTGAACTCGCTCGCGGAGGGATGGACTTTGGATGCGAGGCGAGTTAGTGCGGGGAGAGGAGGCGTCGAAGTCGGGTCGAGGAGATCGGCGAGAGGTGGAAGGACTGTTCGTGGGAGGAGAGGAGAGGAAATCAAGAGGGATTCTTGGTCGTTGGCGAATGGAGGGAGAGATGCTGTTGGAGACAGCAGGCGAGTCGGGGAGTTCAGTCTTCTGAGCTCGGTCGAGGAGCAAGCCCGCCTCTGATGCCCTCCTTCTCACTCGAGGACTGGTGCTATCGAGTCCGATCCCGTTGGACATGTCCCTCGAAGTCGTCCTCCGAATCCCGCCCATCATCTCCCTATCTCGATCCGCGTTGTCACCGAGAGCGCTGGCGGCCCTCGTACGCTCGCTGCCTACGAGCTCCGATCTCCTCGGATGAGCTGCCGAGGCCGGCGAGTAGGTCGACATAGAAGTGTAGGAGCGCTCCGGTAGCTCGTCGGGTCCGCCTCGGCGTGCTGATCCAAGCGTGCGAACACGGCGCTCACGATCCCTCTCGTCGCGCTCGTCCGAAGCGACGGCGCTCATGGTACTGCTGCGACGCACGCTCCCGCCATCGATGGAGGAGCCAAACTCGTCGACGGTGGAAGAGGAGGGGCGAACGGTGCGCTCGAGGGAGGAGCGCCGGTCGTTGGAGGCTGGCTCGAGGGGGTCGGCATTTCGACTCGATTCTCGAGGGTGGGTAAAGGTGGTTGGGCTGGCGGTCGTGCCGTTGGTAGAGGGCGAGCGAAGGGTGGAAGTCGAAGCGCGGTGAACCAAAGAAACGTCATCTTGGAAGCCGTCCTGCGAGCGAGGAGGCGAAACGAGCGCGACGGCCGAGTTGATCGAGTCGACAATCTGCGTGCGAAGGAGGGCGTTAGGCAGTAGAATAAGAAACGGTGGAAACGAGAGACTCACCTTCTGATTCTTGACCCTTAGCTCGGAAGCCCTCCTCGTTCGTCGGTCTTGCCCGTCCTCTCGCGCCCTTGCCGTGCCCTCAAGAGCCTCGAGCGACGCCTCCCGTGCGCGTCCCTTGCCCTTGACATCTCCATCATCCCTTGCCGTCCTCGCCGACGCATCACTCTCGCTACCAGCGCTCGAGTTGAGGTCGACGACAAGGGACGCGCGAGGTGAGCCTGGCGTAGGCGAGTTGGGCGAGGCGGGGTCGTCGAAGCCCGAGGACTGGCGAATCGAGGTTTGAGCTGTAAGAGATCGCCTCAAGCTCGCCTCGGCGGTTGCAGACGCAGAAGAGGTCGATCCATCTCCGGGGAGGCTTCGGTCGAGGCTGGCCCTTCGTGCTGGCGATCCGGCGACGGTGGGACTCGAGCGTTCGATGGAGGGTACGTCGAAAGGGAGGGTACGTCGCTTGGGAGGTGTAGAGAGGCTGACCCGTGCCTCGCTCTTCGGCGGTCGTTCGGGGCGCTCGGACTTGAGCTCCGTACTGCCTCCGCTGCCGTGCTCGCTTCCCAATCCGTCCCTCGAGCGAATCGTGTTGCTGGCGTTGCTAGCTCCGTCGCTCGAGGTGTGAGGAGGACTCGGGAGCTGGCCCATGCCCCGCGAGAAGGCTCCCGCGCCGAGTCCCAATCCCAACCCCAGCGGCTCGCGTCGCGGCTTGCTGCTGCTGTTGAGGCTGTTGGCGTTGCGAAGGCCGACGCTGGAGGTGTTGGGCGATGAAGAGGCGTAGCGAGTTTGCGAAAGGGAAGGGGAGACCTTGTTAAGGATGGACGAGGCGCGGTGTCGGCTTGTTGACGAGGAAGGGTCAGGCGAGTTGGAGGTGGAAGGCGAGCGGCGAATCGAGGTGGCGGAGCGTTGCGAAGCAGGCGAGTTGCTGCCTTGCCGCACGAAGGAGGAGCTACGACTGAGCGGTGGGCTCGACGAGCTCACGCTCTCTGACCACTTGTTGGCGCCGCCGAAGCCTTGACTGCCGCTGCGACTGAGCGGAGGACTACCCTTGCTATCCTTCCTCCTGACCGTGTTTTGAGCGAAGGGACCCGACTGCTGAGCTGGGGAGCCGGCGGAGGAGGACGAGGACGAGTAGGAGAGGCTGCGCGAATGGGTCGGCAGCGGCGGAGGGAGTGCAGGGATCTCGGGACTCGACATCTGTACTGCCTTAGATCGACATGGGAGCTGTTGGACGCGTGAAAGAGGTCAGCGACGGTCTACTCAGCGCGCTGTTGTTCGGTTGGTTTGCCTGGCCCTCTGCTCAGTCACAGGCTACAGCTCGACCTGTACGTAGCCGCTTGTAGATGTACCGGACTAGGCGAGCCATTCTGCCTGTCGTCTTCACCAGCGTCCGCCCACCTTGTCCCTCTGAGACGCGCTCCTCTTGAAAGGTGCGCGCCTGCTCCCTCTGCTCCTGCATCTGAGCTGTAGTCTGGTGGTTTGAAGAGAGGTGCAGAGCAGCATCCTTCACCTTCTGACCGCCCTTCCCCTCTGCTGTAGCTCGTCCAGCCACCGCCGCATACCTGAAACGCGAGCTTGCTTGAAGCGCTTGGAACTCACCTGCAGCGGGTGCTAGAAGCGCGTAGAGTAGACTCTGAGAGAGGAGGAAGCCCTTCGTCCGTCCTGTAACGTATTCGAGTGGAGACGAGAAGAGCGAGCGAGTTGGGAGGAAGGAGAAACGAGAGCTCGGAGGGCTGGCTGCAAGTCGTCGAGTTGGAACCAACGTACAGCTACTTCTGGGCGGTCATAGGATGCTTAAAGAACAGTAACAGAGATTCTTGTACTCTTCCAACCGACTCTGAACGACAGGAGCCTCGAAGCCGAGCGCTCTCCTCAAGAGCTCGCTTCGTCGCTCTCCGTCTTTCCTCGTCTCTCGCTGCTTCGGCTCGCTTCCTACCCTCTGCTCAGCTACAGAACCTTTCTCTCAGCGCTCTCATACACTCGTCAGCCCAGCGGATGGCAACGCACAGCAGCCCGTACAAGTTCCACTCGGCTCTTGGCTCTCTCCAAGGCTTGGGTCGAGCTGGACAGCGTTCTTGGGCTTGCTCTGCTTCTTTCTCTCTTGACATTCACTCGTTTCGGTTCTTCCATCCTCTGCACCTCGTCTCGCCTCACCTTGAGCTGCTACAGCGCCTTTCGACCGTCTCGGCGCTCTTCGACTTCGCTCTTTCCCCTCCGAGCCGGGCTGCTCATCTCGACTCGTTTTGGTCGTTTCGCCTCGCCTTGCATCAACTCTACAGGTGTTCTTACGACCTCTCTGCTTCGTTGCAAGCCTACAGGACCGCCTTCCTGCCTGCTCGGAGCCCATCCCGCCATGTAAGGGGTCCGTCCGGCCCCACTTGCTTCTTGTAAGAGCCGAATGAAGTCGATTTCGGCAGGAAAAGGTTGAGGTGGTGTATGGTATTATCGATCAAAACTCTGCTCTGACGCGCTAATCAGAGTCAAACCCACCGGTCGAGCAGGCTGGCAGCAAGCTGGCAGGAAGCTGGCAGGGAGCTGAGGTCGTCGTCGCTGGGAGAACGGATGGAGCTGACGTGCTACATCAGCAGCAGGTTCAGCGCATCTTGGCAGCGCTTCACGGACGATGGCGATGTATGGGAAGACTCTTCTGGCGACAGAGAAAAGCTGCCGGGATCAGGGGGACGTCATCGCGAGGGGCCCTCGGGCGGGGGGTGGAGGAAAAGGGTTAGCCTCACATGGGTCTCCTTCCTTCACACCACATCTCTGCAGGTTGGGCCCCAAACGACCCTTTCCTCCACCTTCGCCTCTCTCCCTCTTCGAGCAGGCAGCACTCGCCCTTCCACACACCCTCCCTCACCGAGTCCCCCTTCGTCGGCGCCCGTAACGTCGCTTCTCCAACGGACCGACCCAACTCGCCACTCGAAACACTTCATCCCCTTGGAGCACCACCATGTCGGAACCCAAGAGCAACTATCCGGTGAAGCCCACCATCGCAGGCTACAAGGAGAAGGAGCTTCAGAACAAGATCAAGGGCACGACTGAGCACAGTGAACACGCTGGCAAGCTCAACCTCGGTCAAGACAACATCAACGCCAAGCTTGAGGTGAGTACCGAGTTCTGACGACCGTACGGACCTCCAGCTCAAGAACGGAGTTCTGCGCCGAGTTCCGTACCTAGCTGCAGCTCGCTGACTCGGCTCCTCCTCGATCCCACTAGAACCCTCTCGCTGGAATCTCGCATGAGCGTCTCGGAGAGATGGGACGAGCCTTCGCCAACGAGAAAGGCCTCAGCGAGCACGCCGACCTCTTCGCCAAGGGAGCCGTTCTCGCTCAAGACCCTCTCAACTTTGAGACGCTCGACTTTCTCGACGAGGAGGAGCTGAGGGTCCTTCGTCGTGAAGTCACGCACAAGGTGAGTTTCTCGCTCTTCTTGGGATCGCGTGTGTGCCTCCGCAAGTTGGAGGACGGGGGGAGTGGGGGGCGCCTCGCGGAGACCGAGTCGCGTGAAGAGCAATCTGTAGCTTGTGTCAAAGGCTGACTTTTTGGTATCTTGTGCAGTGGGATCACCCCAAGCAACTCTACTTCCTCGTCGTCTGCTGCTCCGTAGGTCAAGATCTTCGAGAGCCGAGCGAGTTCGAGCCTGACCCTCCTTCTTTTCGTCGTAGATGGCAGCTGCCGTCCAAGGAATGGACGAGTCGGTCACCAACGGTGCCAACCTCTTCTGTAAGTAGTCTCCGAGCTCTACGCCCTCGAAGCGCCTCGCTGACCCGTCAACTCGCAGGGGCGCCTCAATTCGGCCTCGACACCACCGCCGGCGCTGCCAACGCCTCGCAGAACGAGTGGCTCCTTGGTCTCGTCAACGGAGCTCCCTACCTCGCTTGCTGCGTCGTAGGATGCTGGCTTACCGCTCCCTTGAACGGCGCTCTCGGTCGTCGCGGAGCCATCTTCGTCACCGCTCTTCTCTCGGCTCTTACTTGCATCTGGTCCGCCTGCACCAACAGGTGAGTTTCGGACGTTCGCTCAAACGTAGCTGTGTGAGCTCGGAGGCTGATCCCTTTCCTTGCAGCTGGGGCCACCTCTTCGCCGCCCGCTTCGTACTCGGCTTGGGCATTGGACCCAAGTCAGCGACTGTTCCCGTCTACGCCGCCGAAACTGCTCCCCCTATGATCCGTGGTGCTCTCGTTATGGTACGTTCTCGACTTTCGGCTTCGAATCGAGCTCGCGTTCGCGCCGAGCTGGCCTTCTCTCGCTGCCACCAGTCGCTGATCATCTCCTCCTACTTCAGCAATGGCAAGTCTGGACGGCTTTTGGAATCATGCTCGGAACGGTCTCGTCACTCGCGTTCTACAAGGTCCCCGACCCAACCAACGCCGCCATCACCGGTGAGTCGGCGCCGCGCGCGAAAGAAAGAAAGAATGAGCTGAGGCTGACTCTCCACGTATTGCACAGGTCTCAACTGGCGTCTCATGCTCGGTAGCGCTTGCTTGCCCGCCTTCTTCGTCATGGCCCAGGTCTACTTCTGCCCCGAATCAGCTCGTTGGCTCATCGGCAAGGGTCGCTGTGAGTCTTCAATCTCGCCTCGTTTGTTGCTTCTCATCTGACCCTCTTTTACTCACAGACAACAAGGCTTTCGAGGCGTTCTGCCGCCTCCGTCACTCGAAGATTCAGGCCGCTCGCGATCTCTTCATGGTCAACGCTCTTCTCGAGGAGGAGGCCAACATCTCTACCGGTCGCTCCGCAATCGTCGAGATGTTTGCCGTCGCTCGTAACCGTCGCGCCGTCTACGCTTCCGGCATCGTCATGTTCATGCGTTAGTTGACCTTCGCCGAGTTCTCGGATCGTTTCTCCGTTTTGCTGGAGTACTTCACGCTGACTTTCTCTGTTCCTCCTCTCCTCAAGAACAATTCTGCGGAATTAACGTAATAGCATACTACGCAAGTATTTGTTATTCGTATAGCAGTGTTGATACTGACTAGTGTAGAACAGTCCTCAACCGTCTTCCGTCAAGCTGGATTCGA
>JACWFO010000089.1:0-103181 GCA_019775505.1 Leucosporidium yakuticum | reverse complement strand
TCTGCCTTGGAATCTATGGGTACGCTCGGCCTCGGCCTGCCTACAAATCCCAGGCTTCACGCTGACGTCTTGCTCGCTTTCACCAGACATTGCATGGCTTACTCTCCCGGAGAAGGACCCGTCCCCTTCACGTGAGTCGCACAATTGTCACTATGTCACTGATATCACTGCGACTGACTTCTTGACTTGTTACAGCTATTCGGCTGAGGCATTCCCTCTCTACATTCGCGAGACGGGAATGTCATACGCTACCGCCGTCTGCTGGGGATTCAACGTGAGTTGGGCTCTAGGATGGCTCGCAGCGGAAAGTGATCACTAACACTTCTACACATCCAGTTCATCGTCGCTCTCACCTTCCCTCGCCTTCTCGGAGCTTTCAAGCCTCGTACGTCTCCTTCTGCTTCGGCGCTTCGTGCTCCTTGACGCTGACGGCTTGTGCTACATCAGAGGGAGCGTTCGGATGGTACGCTGCGTGGTGTATTGCGGGTTGGTTCCTTGTCCTTCTCTTCCTTCCCGAGGTAAGCCCCTTCGCCGCTCCTGCCGAACCATCGCCGAAGCAGGTCGCTGACTCGCTTCTCGCTCCCTCACCTCGACAGACCAAGGCTCTCTCCCTCGAGGAGCTCGACCAGGTCTTTTCGGTCCCTACACACCACCATGCTACGTATCAGCTTCGCCAGGTCCCCTACTGGTTCGGCAAGTACATCCTTCGCAAGAACGTGAGTTGGCGCTTTCCTCAGTCCTCTTCCCTCTTCGTTCTCAACACTGACTTATCTCACTACAGATGGGACCCCAAGAGCAGCTCTACCACTGGGAGAACGGATCCGAGGCTCACGTCGAGGCTCCCAAGCGCGAGCTCGTCTAAGCCGAGCATGCTCCCTCTCCCTCCCCTTCTTAGTTTAATAGTTTCAAACAAGTTTAGTTCTTCGCTCTTTGCACTTTGATTCACGCTACCCGCAATCTCAAGACTCATTAGTATCCAACCATGGACCGCCAGCACGGGGCGAGCAGCGACTCGAAAGCCGAGATTCGGCGCTGGCCTCGTTCTTTCCCCGAACACTCTGCACGCTCCTCTCAGGGAGGGTTTTGTTGACGGAAGCGAAGAAGGAGATACAAATGAGAAAGCCCTCACTACCTGTGGCAGAGTCCTTCGACCTCGGTCGCTTGGGCTCTCGCGCTCGGTCGACTCGCCTCGATGTTGCTGCTCCCCTGCTTCCCTGCTTCCCTGCTTCCCGGCTCATCCTCGCAGGCTTCTTCTCCTAAAGAACAAGTCTGTGGTAGTAATGTGATCGCATACGATTCCTCAACCGTCTTCCGTCAAGCTGGATTCGACGAGATCTCGGCATTGGTACGTTTGCTCTCTGCTCGGCTCTCACGCCTGGCTCGGCCCTCTCAAGCTTGGTCACGAACTCGGCTGACAATTCTTCTTCTCCTCCCTCTCCCACCTCCTCCCTCTCATCGGCCAAATAGGGCGCTACTCTCGGATTCGGCGCCCTCAACTGGCTCTTCGCTGCCCCCGCCGTTTGGACCATCGATACCTTCGGACGCCGCACCCTTCTTCTTACGACCTTCCCCATCATGGCTTTCTTCCTCCTCCTCACTGGTGAGCAGTGGAGCGCCCTTCGAGTCGATGGCAACGAGCTGACACTCTTTTCCCCCTCTCACTGTCAGGCTTCGCTTTCTGGATCCCTGAGACCTCGAAGGCTCGCATCGCCGTCGTCTGCCTTGGAATCTATGGGTACGCTCGGCCTAACACTTCTACACATCCAGTTCATCGTCGCCCTCACCTTCCCTCGCCTTCTCGGAGCTTTCAAGCCCGTACGTCTCTTCCTGCTTCGGGGCTTCGTGCTCCTTGACGCTGACGGTTTGTGCTACATCAGAGGGAGCGTTCGGATGGTACGCTGCCTGGTGTTGTTCTGGTTGGTTCCTTGTCCTGCTCTTCCTTCCCGAGGTGAGTCCCGTCGTCGCTCTCCCCGAACCATCGCCGAAGCCGGTCGCTGACCCTCCTCTCGCTCCCTCGCCTCCACAGGCCAAGGCTCTTTCGCTGGAGACACGTTGAGCTCTTGCGAGGCGATTTGAAGAAGGGACGAGGGAGAAGGGGCGGCAGAGCAAGCCGCCGCTGCTCCACGAAGTGGAGTTGAACTTGAGGGCGCGCGCGGCTGGAGACGGTCTCGACAAGACGGCGGAAGCAAATGCTTGGGTGACTTTGCAGAGGTGTTGTGCAATCACTTTTCTGCCCACTCAAGAGGCCCGAAGCGACGGTCGCGATACGCAGAAGCCGGAAGCTTCGCCGAACCTTGCCCTCGCCGCCGAAGCCTCAAAAGTGTCTTCGGCCGCTGCGAGGCTCCGAAAAGCTGCGAAGGAGAGTGAGACTGAAGCAGGTGAAGTGCACAACAGCTCCCCGAAGTCTCCGCTGGTCCAAGCGATCCATCTCCCGCGAGCTGCTTCATCGGCCGCCGAGCAGCTCCCTTCCCCGCCGCCCGAAGCCCCTTCAGCTCGGCGGACCCTCCGAGTCCTCATGGTAGATACCAGCTCACCCTCTGCTCCCCTCCTTCGCCCGTAATCGACTATACAATTCGGCAAGCCCAGCGCCCAGCAGCTGCCCCTTCGCAATGGCCTCTCCTCTCCAAACGAGCCCCGCCCGCTCCAACAGCCATAGTACACCCCGTCAATCTTACAAACAGCGTCTCCTCCCCCTTGGCGTCGCAGCGCCCTGTACGAGTCTCCAGCGCCTTGCGCACAGCTCCCCTCCAATGTCCATCCTCCGTTCCCGCTATCCGCGAATGACGGTGGAAGTCTAGTAGAGGTAGTCACTCTCCGGTCCAACGTGACTTGGCTTGAGGTCGGATCGTCGGGGCTCTGTAGCAGAAGCAAGAGGGCGTCAGCTCACAACAAGCGGCGGAAGCACTCAAGCCGTCTTTGCCAGCAGAGCGACGACGAAAAGCGAAGGAAGAGCGAAAGCCTACTGATGAGAGGGTGCAGTTGAGCGAGGTAGGTGATGGCCCACCTGTAGTCGAACGAACGAGCGAGATAGACCCACGGCGTCAGCGCGGGCTCCCCTCGTGCTCTGAGGACGATGCAGCGGTTGGACGTACATGAGGTAGCAGGCAGAGATGACGAGGATGATGCTCGTACGGATTACGCTGTAGTCGAGTGCAGCAAAGACGGTTAGCGAGCTGAGCTGGGTCGACGGCGACGAGACGAGGGCTCACACTTGGTTCTCTCCCTTGCGGACGGCCATGAAGCCTGCTGCTGCTACTGCTGCCAGGACGACAAAGACGTAGATGATGAGGTAGCCTGACATCTTGCGCGAAAGCCGAGACGAAGCCGATGAGGAAGGAGGGAGACCTGCGAGCCGAGTCTGAGCGCTGGGAGTGGTCGCCGAGCTGTCTCCTTGCAAATGCTATTTGAAGCGAAGGAGGCGCTAAGCGGCTCCACAGCAATCACTGTAGCTCTATCTCGGCTCGAATGAGCTACAGATAACCGATTCGGCGTTCGCCTGGTCTGCGAAGGTCGTTGGGCGAGCGATCGCTGCACAGCAAGCGGTCCAGCGCTTGAAGGAGCATTGACCTGTTTCCCTACTCTTGCAAGACACTCTGGCGCTCTCAACTAACCTACAACTCCCTGCGTACAAAGTCAGCTCTTCGCTCTTGGCCTTCGCGAGTCGACGCGAGCGGGTCTGCTTCCCGCCACAACTTGCTCTCTCGGCGCTTTCGCGCTCTCGTACAGCAGAGCATTCGACTCGAACTAGTCACCTACAGCTCCTAGCGTAGCCTCTCGGCTTTCCCGCCAAGGTCAGCGCTCGCTCCCCACCTTTCTGCCAACGCCTCTCGCTCATTTTTCGCACTGTTCTGCTACAGATGTCGTCTCTCGACAAACTGGCCATCAGGGGAATGTAGGTCATTAGGTTTCGCCACCTTCCAACGTTTTGCAGCATGACTGACCGTCCTTGCTGGCGTGCAGCCGCTCCTTTGACCACAAAGAGCTCAGTGTCATGCAGTTCTACACCCCTCTCACCGTCATCGTCGGTCACAACGGAAGTGGAAAGACGGTGCGCATGCTCTGTAGCTCATCAGAACGAGCTTGAGAGCTGACAGCCGACGCGTTTTGAGCAGACCATCATCGAGTGCCTCAAGTACGCTACTACGGGTGACCTGCCGCCTAACACCAAGGGAGGCGCCTTTGTGCACGATCCTTCCGTACGTCTGCAGCTTCTCCCGACTCGGCGAGCCTCAGGGAGAGCTGACCAGCTCGTTCGCCGTCGCGCTCGTAGATCGCCGGAACTTCTGAAGTCAAGGCGCAGGTCAAGTTGAGGTTCAACAACATCAAGGGCGAGAAGATGCTCGTGGAGCGTAGGCTCGAGGTCAAGAAGAAGAAGAATGTCAGCGGTTTGGCGATGAAGACGCTCGAGGCGACCATTACCAAGGTCGACAAGGATGATGACAACAGTGTGAGCTCCTCTCCTTGCTCTAAGACGTGGCTAAGTAGTGCTGACATCTGCTATCTCAACAGAAACGTCGCTCGCTGTCGACCAAGTGCGCTTCGCTCGACGAAGAGATCTCGTACCAACTCGGCGTTTCCAAGGCCATCCTCGAGAACGTCATCTTTTGCCATCAAGAAGAGTCCAACTGGCCGCTCTCGGAACCTGCGGCGCTCAAGAAGAAGTTTGACGACATCTTTGAGGCGACCAAGTGAGTCGAGAGCTGCTCGGCGATGGGAAGGGGACGCGGTGTGGGGCCGAACTGACCGCCGCTTCCGCTCTTGAAGGTACACCAAGGCGCTCGACCAGATCAGGGTGCTCAGGAGGGATCAGGCCGTCGAGATCAAGGTCGACAAGGCCAAGTTGGACGCCCTCAAGCAAGACCGAGATCGCGCGACCAAGGTGCGCCTGTCCCGCGACTACAGCGTCTCGCCCACGCGCTCACTTCCTTCCGTCCAACAGCTCCGCAAGTACGTGCAAGACCTCGAAGCCGAGATTGAAGTCAAGCAAGCCGACCACACCGCGCTCGAGGAGGAGGTCGCTCAACTCGTCGCGACGAACAAGACCTTCTTCAACCAAGCGACCAAGTACCAGGATATCATCGGCAAGGCCGAGACGTTGACGGAGAGGAAGAATCTCGTGGAGGACAACTTGAGTCAACTCCGCGCCTCCTTGACCGAGCTGCCTGGTGAGTTCTCCCCTTTCATCTCGGCGAAGTTTAGCTCGCTGACGCCGTAACATACCATGCAGACTCTGATGTAGAGCTCAACAAGAAGATCTCCAACCACGAGGATTCGCTGCAGCAACTCAAGACGGAGCGCGAGGGCCTCAAGCAAAAGATGGGCGACGAGAGCGATTCCCTCGCGGCGTACGAGCGCAAGCGTTCGCAGGCGCAGACGAAGCACGGATCTTTGCTTGCTCAGAAGGAGGTGAGTGCGGAGCGCTTCGACCTAGCCTCGAAGGATGCCAGCTGACTCGCGCCCCTCCTCCTCTTTACAGCGTCACGGCGAGACCCTCAAACAGCGCCAGACCCTCATCCACGAGCTCGGAGAGAAGCACAGCATCCCCGGCTACGCAGGTCACAACCTTGGCGAGGAGGAGATTGCCGAGTTCGAGCAAAAGATGGAGGAAGCGATTTCGAGGCAGACGAGCAAGATTGAGAGGATCAAGGTGAGCGGTAGCTGTGGCTGACGCGGTGAGAAGGCGGTGACTGACTTGCGCTCTGTTCTCGTACAGGCCGACGCTCGCAAGCAAGAAGGAGAGCGCCAGAACAGGATCCAACAACTCAAGAGCGACCAAGCGGCCGACGACCGAGCTCGCCGAACCACTCTAGACCAAATCCGCTCCGCCAACACTCGCATCGCCTCCCTCGCTCGCACCATCGAGTCCAAGACCATCTCGGAAGCCGACATCACCTACCAAGAGTCGACTTTGGCCGAGGACAAGCGCCACAGGACTGAGGTCGAGGACGCCATCAAGAAGGCGGACTACCCGACCGTGTATAGGGTCAAGGGCAAGGAGTTGAAAGATGAGGAGGAGAAGAGGGAGGGACTGCATGCTGAGTTGGGGAGGTTGAACGCTCAGGCGAACGTGAGAGCGAGGTTGCAGTTGAGGAAGAGCGAGAAGACTAAGAAGGACGAGGCCATCGACAGTCTGTAGGTCGACTTTCGTCCCCTCGAAGAACATTAAGCTGACTTTGACTCTGTTTCGCAGCATCACCAAATCCACCTCGGCCTTCAACAAGCTCCTTCGCACTCAACCGACTCGCGAGAACATGGAGCCCGAGGTCAACGGCAAGATCATGTGAGTGACGATTTCTCGTCTCCCGCCTCTTTCTTCGCTGACATCCCCTTCTCTCCCCACCTACAGCACCACCGAGACCGAAATCTCCGCCGCCGAGACGACCTACCGCAACGCCGCCCGCGAGCTGCAGAGGATCGAAACGGCGATCGACATCGCCAAGAAGAAGATCAAGAGCTACAACGATACGGCTGAGAACAACAAGATGCAGATCGCCGACAAGTTGGCTCAGCTCGAGTCGGAGGAGACGACCGTCGAGGCCGCCATCCGCGACGCCGAGGAGCAGGTCGAGTCTTATCGCACCGAAGTCTCCAACCACGAGACGTACGTCAATTTCTACCAGAGGGTGTTGGACAAGGGCAAGAAGAGTCATGTCTGCATGGGTTGCAACCGAGGACTCGCCGACAATGACCTCCCCGACTTTGAGGAGTATGTGAGTCGACGTCGCTTTTCCTCGCCTTCCGTCGACCTCTTCGCTGAACGCCTTCGAACTCACAGTGCAAGCGCAAGCAAGAGCGTGCTCCCGCTGAGCTTGCCGCCAACAAAAAGCTCGTGGCCGATTGGGAGAAGCAGCTCGGCGAGCTCAAGCGCTTGCTCCCTCTCGAGATGACCTACTCGAGGCTCATCAAGGACGACATTCCCGCCGCTGAGCGCGAACTCGACGAGGAGCAGAGGAAGCTTGGTCCCGCTACCGCCAAGACTGGTGATGTGAGTTGGCTGCTCGTTTGACGAGTCGCGAGAGTCTGCGCTGATCCTCGTTCTTTTTCCTCCCACGCAACAGGCCGCCGCCGAGCTCTCCGCCCTCAAGTCAACTCTGCAGGATCTTCAAGCTCTCAAGCGTTCCGCCATCGACGTCGCTCGCCTCATTCGCGAGATCAAGGAGATTGACCGCGATATCGGCAAGCTCGAAGGCGAGCTGCAGGCTAGCGGCTCGACCAAGACGAGTGAGGAGGTGCAGGCCGAGTTGAGTGAAGCTGGCGAGAAGATGTACGATTTTCCCTTCATCTTTCCCGTCCTGCTCGACGCCGAGCTGACCCTTCCCTTCCTCCACCACAGCCGCAAGATCAAGGCCGAGCTCGACAAGACTCGCCTCGAGCACCAGGGGCAGAACGCCAAGATTCAGACCTTCTCCAACTCGATTCACACCGCCGAGATGGAGCTCGCCACCAAGCGTCAAGACATCAAGGACAGGGAGCAGCTCGAGCAGAGGCAAGCGAGCGAGCGCGCCGAGGTCGCCAGGATGCAGGCTGAGCTCAAGGTGCCTTCGTCTTCTCGCTCTTCGCCCTTGCGCATTACTGACTTCGATCTGCTTCCTCGCTACAGGATCTCGAGGGCAAGCTCGAAACCGCCATGGCTCCGATTCGCAAGCTCGAGGACGAGCTCGCTCAGCTCTGCGCCGAGTTTGTGCAGCAGGAGAAGGTCGCGAGCGGCGAGTTGCAGAGCTACAACAAGAGTGCCGACCGTCTCGACTCGCTCAAGCGCGAGATCACCAAGTGAATCCTCTCTTCTCCTCTTCAGCGACGCCGAGCTGATCCCTCTCCCTTGCAGATACGAGCGCCAAGGCACCGAGACTCAGCTCACTCAGTGCGAGCGCGACCTCGAAAAGCACAACTCTGTCATCGTCGACACCAAGACGCGCATCACCAGTATCCAGAACCGCATCGCTGCTGCCGACAAGCAGCTCTCCGACTCGACTGCCGTCCTTCGCAACTTCAACGACAACCTCCGCCTCAGGAGCGAGAAGAGGAACCTCGCTAGCATCAAAGCGGATCTCGACGCCCTCGACGAGGTGAATGCGAGGAAGATGTACCAGCAGTTTGAGGCGCAGTACACGGAGAAGAGGCAGAAGCAGACCAACCAGCAGGCTCATGTAAGTCTATCTTTCTCTACCCTAGAGTCAAGAGCCTCGCTTACCTCTTCTCTTTCCGACCAACAGCAAGCCCGACTCGGTGGCGAGATCGAAACCAAGAAGGGCGATCTGGCGACGAGGAAGAAAGAGCTCGCCGACGACTTCAAGGACATCGAGAACCGCTACAAGACCGAGTTGGTCAAGCTCAAGACGACCGAGATGGCCAACGACGATTTGCAGAAGTACCACAAGGCCCTGGACGCGTGAGTTCGCCTTTGCTCGCCTCCCCGAGAGCGCCGAGACTGACCTCTTGCTCCTCCGTCTCGCAGCGCCATCATGCGCTTCCACGGCATGAAGATGGCCGAGATCAATGACACTATCGCCGACCTCTGGACCAAAACCTACCAGGGAACCGGTACGGCGCCGTTTCTCGCTCCTTCGACAGCTCTCCGTCGCTGACCCTCGATTCCTCCCTCCTCCTCCTCACCAGACATCGACAAGATCATGATCAAGTCGGACGCCGAGGGAAAGATCTCCGGTACCAAGACTTCGTACAACTACCGCGTCGTCATGTTCAAGGACACGACTGAGATGGACATGCGTGGGCGTTGCTCGGCGGGACAGAAGGTTCTCGCTTCCATCATCATCCGTTTGGCCCTCGCCGAGTCGTTCGGAGTCAACTGCGGTATCATGGCACTCGATGAGCCTACTACCAACCTCGACCACGATAACATCCTTGCCCTCGCCGCTGCTCTCTCCGAGTATGTTCGAGTCGAAGCGACCAAGGAGTTCCGAGCTGACTTTCCTTCGCTGTGTAGCCTCATCAAGGAGCGCAAGTCGCAAGCCAACTTCCAGCTCATCGTCATTGTGAGTCTTTCCCTCCTCCGCCGGCTGCGCCAAGTCGCTCACTCCTCCTTTAACTCCGCACAGACCCACGACGAGTCCTTCCTCGAGATCCTCGGAGGTTCCGGCGTCCTCGACAAGTACTTCCGTGTCTCTCGCGGAGATGGCGGACAGGTGTCGAAGATCGAGAGGCAGAGGTTGTCGTAGTCGAGGTGAGATTTGCTGCCTTCGAATGCGCTCGGCGATGATGCTGACTCCCTTCCCGTTGAGCAGGTGGCCGTGCTGGGAGACAAGATGTGCTTGATGTCTGTGTTTTGTATACGTTGTGATACCCTTCTTCCCCTTTGCAAAGTACCCCTTTCGTTCGCTCGCCTCGAACAGCTTGTCGGCGAACTCCCTCTTCTCGAGGTGGTCTGTGAAGTCGGAGGAGGCGAGCACGACGTGGAGGCGAGGGGAGAGGTCGCGGTTTCTTGAAGAGGGGAAGTCGAGCTTAGGTCGGAGCGAGCGAGCGAGGGGGAGTCAGCAGTAGCATTTCATTCCCCTCGTCCGATACCCCTTTGGTTCCCACACAGATACCCCTCTTCGCCATTTTTACATAGCATTGCATTCAATCCCTTTCAGAGTGACTTTTCATACACGATTCCAACCAGCCTTTGACGCCCTTTGCGCGCGAAGTCCGAGATGAGAGAGGGCCGACTCCGAGGCGAAAAGGCTCGAGCTCAGCTTGATCTCCTGCCACGACTTTGCTCGCTCTTCGCGCTCTCGCCAACGCTACTATGGACGACTCGACATCTACAGAGCATGTTCAGGAGTGCAGTGAGTCACTTGTACTGCTCTACCGAGCCTCAGAGCGCTGACGCCGAGCTGCTCTCCCCGTCGTCAAGACGAGCCGCAAGAGCTTCCCTGCCTCCCCAACGACACACTCGCCTCCATCTTGACCTTCCTTCCAATCGGAGAACAAGTCTCGTTCGAAACCCTCATCAACTGTCAGCTCGTCTCGCGCAACTTTTCCCTCGCCTCGAAGCAAGATCAAGTCTGGCGCCCTTGGGTCCACGCTTACTGGGACACGCCGCTGTTGCTGGGGAACCTACCCATCTCGGAGCGCTACTGTGATCCCTCCGACCGAGAGACGATCCTCTCCATCCTCAGCGCGGACGACATCCCTTCCTCCGTCCAACTCTTTGCCATTCGCAGCCAACTCGACCGCTTCGCCAAGGAGCGGTTTGAGAAACTCATCTCCAGCCCCAACTCTCGCCTCAAACCCTTCGCTACACTTTGCCAACTCGACCGTTCCATCCTCGAAGCTCTCAAACGCTCGCTCGCCAACGCCGAGGCAGACCCGAACGAGAGGTTGACGAGGGAGTTCTGGGCGGCAGAAGTCGAAGCAGGGGTGCTGAGGCTGGAGGCGGCGACTATTTGGAGAGAGATGGACTTTGGTGAAGCTTCCCGTGGTCATGGCGTTAAGGAGGGCTACATCAACGAGCTCGCTTTGATGAGCTGCTCGGCGTTCGCTAGCCGAGATGTGAACGACACCTCCAACGTGAGTCGTCTCCGCTGAAGTAGCGTGCTATAGCTAATCTCCTGCCGCCACAGCTGCTTTTCTGGCTCGAGATCATCGCTCGCGACGCCTCCCGCTTCCTCGCCCCCTACGCCGAGATTTTCGCCGAGCACGAAGGCGACGACCAAGCAGCCAAAAGGAAGGCGTTCGGACCGTTCGCACCAACCTTTACCCTCCTCAAGAAGCTCCACCACCTTCTCTTCTGCTATGGCTTCCATCCCTCGCCCGTCAAAGCTCCTCCTTCCCTCGACCACTCCTTCCCCAACCTCGTCCGAGGCGAAGTCCTCGAGGGCAACTTCGCCGTCGACTTTAGCCTATTCATGAAGCTCGAGACGCTGGGCACCGCCACGAACCAGGAGACGCCGCTCGGAATCCTCAGGCCGATGCTTCGCGATCGCAGCCCAAGCATTTTTTGGACGCTCTACACGGCGGTGTTCTGCGCCGTAGCGTCGAGGCTGCAGCTAGGATTGGCGGTCAAGTGCTCTCCTCTCTCAATGAACAAGACGATCGTAAAGGTGGAGAGCTACATCGGATTGAAGGCGGCGAAGACGGGGGACGGCGTTCTGCTCTTCGACCTCGGCGATGAGAAGTGCGAGCTTGCGAGCGACAAGACGGCTGAGAAGATCCCGCCTGCGATGAATGGTTGTTCGATGGTGAGTGCTCTGTTCTCGTCGTTGAGAAGTCCGAGTCCTGACCTTCGTTGCTCGCTCAACAGCTCCACCAAATCTCGGCCGACATCACCGCCTCGCTCGCTTCGCAAGACAAGCCCAGCGAACGTCCCAAGGTCGCCCTGGAGCACGCCCTTTTCGCTGCTCTCCTCATCCCTTCCGTCGTCTCCCGCCCTTACCAAGGTCCCGAAGCCGTTCTTCGCCTCACCGGCGCCGCCTCCAAGCTCGCCCCTCATCTCGCTCGCTACTTCCCTCTCGACCTCATCATCCTCGAGGAGATCGTGCTCCCTCTCGTCGGTACCGAGCCGGCTAGGATGACGATTGAGAAGGAGATTGCGAGGGTGAAGCAGGTCGATGAGGGAGTCGAGCCCACGAGGAGGAAGGAGGGCAAGCCCGAGGCCAAGTTCAAGCTTGGGGACGTCGTCAAGTCGAATGATGGATGGGTTGGAGTGATTGCGGGGTATGGAGGCTTTGATGAGGAGATGTACAGTGAGTTGGCGGTGCGTTCAACCGAGGGGAGAACGAGAGCTGACCCCTCTTCTCTTCCCTCGCCCGCCTTCGCAGACACCATCGAGGCCGCCAGCAGTGCCAACGTCCCGGACCGCACGGATCAGCTCTTCTACTGGATCGTGAGTAAATCTTCCTCACCTCCCATCTTCGCCTTTGCTCACCGTCCTTCTTCTCTCGCAGCTCTCGGCCGAGCTTCCCACCCCTCACTTCTCCTTCACTCACTACGCCGCCCAGGACAGCCTTTCGAGCACCGACCACGCCACTCAGAAGGATGAGATCCCCAAGCTTTTGCGTGTGCCAGGCCTCGGAAGGTGGTTCGGAGGCGTTCAGCTCACCAAGGAGGGCGACTCGGAGACACTCCGCTTCCTCCTCTCGAAAGAGGCGGCGGCGCGTTTCCCTGATGATGTGAATGGTCCCGGGGAGCTGGTTGATCTCGAAGAGTTCTCTTCTGTGCTTGACGTTGAGTAGGATAGCGGTGCAGAGGAAATGGTCGAGCTTGCTTTCGCTTCGGCTGGACTTGAGGAGAGCGCCGAGCCTGGAGAGCGCCGACAATGGCACGCGATGCACTCGCGAAGCTGCCATAGTGAGCTACAAACTCTCTGTACCCTTCGCAGAGCTCTCGACCCTTCAAACGAGCTTCACCGCGACTCTCGAGCAAGCGCTCAAGGAGCCGTCCTCCCGCTTGGCTTTCTCCATACCGCCTCGCCAGCGCTACTCTCGGCTTTCACTTCAGCGGAGAAGCATGGCTGAAGTTGTCTCTCATCCCGTCGGTGCCAGCACATCCCTTACAGCTGCTACAAACGGCGAGTCAGCTCCAGCAGCGGCTGCAGCAGCTCTTCCTCGCGGCCAGAAGCGTACACGGGACTCGTCTGCCACTGTAAGTCCTTCTATCAACCTATATCCTGCTAGTAAATCCCGCTAATCCCCTGCACGGCCTACATCTGCCCTCTCAAACAACAAACAGCCTGCTGCCCCTCCACCTTCAGCTCACGCGCCTCAATCCTCTGCACCTCGTCGTATCGATTCGGTCGTGTTCGGCGGCTACGAGATTACCACATCCTACTCTTCGCCCTACCCGTTCGAGGATGCCATGTCAGGCGGCAGTGGAGGAGGAGCCAGTGGAGCAGGCGAGAAGCGCACGCTCGTGAGGGAGAACAGTGGGAGGTTCGGCTCGCAGCCTGCATCAGACGGGAAGAGCAAGAAGACGACTACCGCCAACGGTCGACGCAAGAGCGCCCTCGCAACGACCAAGAGCATCACCCCCGAGCTCGTCGCGCCGCCGCCCGTCTTTCCAGCAGCTGCAGTCAAGAAAGAGGAGGAGCCTGCTGCAGCAGCGGGTCCTTCGAGCGAGCGCATCGACATGGACGTCGACATCATCGAGGATTCGGAGGCTGGATCGCCGGCGACGGCGGCGGGTCAGGACACGGTCGCCTCCCTCGGTACAGACGGAGAAGATGCCCTGGTAGCCTCAACCCTCCTTCCTCATATTCAACACACTGTCCCTCCGCCCGATCCAGCAGCCCCTCAGCCTCCACCTGCCCTCGCAGACACGGAGGTGCCCTCCGCCGAGCCCTCCTCCCAATCTCTTCTTCCCACCTCCGCCGTCGTCCTCGGCATCGAAGCACCAGCAACTCCTTCAGCTCCCACCTCCGATACTCACGCCCCTCTCGCTCGTGGTCATGGCGGTCGCTTCAAGCCCAAGCCGCCCGGCGAGACGGTTCGGGCGAAACGGCAACTCGAGAAGGCAGCAAAGGCAGCAGCAGCCGCACTCGCACCAGCACCAACAGCGCCAGGAGTCGATCTCCCTCCGCCGACGAAGCATCTTACGGTGCGAGAGCAGAGGGAGATCAAGAAGCGCGCGAGGGAGGAGCAGGAGAGGGAAGCGGCAGCGAACGGCGAGGGCCAGGGACACATGACGACCAAGAGGCTGTTCGTGTGTGAGGGGTGCTTCAAGTACATGCTTGAGCCGACCGCTTTGACCAAACATCAGGTGCGTTTTCTCGGTCGCTCGAAGCTCGCCGAGGCAAGCTGACCCTCTCCCCGACCGAGCAGAAGGAGTGCCAGTACAAGCGACCACCGGGCAAGAAGGTCTACCAGCGAGGTGCTCATACGATATATGAGGTAGATGGCGCTGTTGAGAAGGTGAGCGTAGTGGCCTCTCGCCGAACTCGTGCTTACCCTTGTCCTTCCCCAGCTCTACTGCCAGAACCTCTGCCTCTTCGGCAAGCTCTTCATCGAACACAAGTACATGTTCTTCGACGTGAGTGTTCTGCGCTCCGTCACTGCTTCTCGTCGGCGCTGACTCGCCTCTTTCGCAGGTCGAGGGATTCGTCTTCTACGTCATCACCGACGCCACGCCATCACGGGACTGGCCTCTGGCTTACTTCTCCAAAGAGAAGGTCTCGTACGACGACTACAACCTCGCCTGCATCGTCACGTTCCCTCAATACCGTCAAAAGGGCTGGGCGACCCTCCTCATCGAGTTCAGTGAGTCGTCGTCGATCTCTCTCATCCCTCGAAAGCTACATGCTGATGCTCTTTATCCTTCAAAGGCTACGAGATTACTCGCCGCACCGCCTCCACCCCCGGCACTCCCGAACGCCCTCTCTCGGCTCTCGGCATGAAAGGCTACCTCGCCTATTGGACAGGCGTCCTCGTTCGCTACTTCCGCTCCATGTTCGAGCATCTCGGCGACCCTCCACCCGTCCCTACCATCGCCGCGCCTTCGGCAGTCGCCGTCGCCGCCTCGCCCGAGCACGACAAGAAGAAAGGTCGACGATCGCGGAGCGGATGGGATGGAGAGCTCCCGGGCACAGGAACAGGCCTCACCGTCTCCCTCAAGCGCGATGCTGGAGGACAAGCCAGCGCTGCTCTCGTCCCTTCTTCCTCTCGCTCGTCAAGCAGGAAACGCTTCTCGGGCGACGAGGCTGAGTTCGTCTTCCCTACAACTTTGACCGACATCGCAGAAGCCACCAACATCAAGCCCGACGATGCGGCGTTCGCTTTGGTAGAAAGCGGGTTGGCGCAGTGGAGGAGGCCGGTCGTGGGAGAGGAGGGCGAGGCAGAGGAAGCGGGGGAGAAGGTGTTGGAGCTGATCATCAGTCGGGAGCTCGTAGAGCAGGTAGCGAAGGAGAAGGGTGTCAGGGAGACCCCGATGCTAGATCTAGCGTACGTCTTGTTGTAGTCGTTTAGTGTCATTCAGCCGTCGGTGCTCTGCCTTCTCTCGTGAGAGCCGTTTCTCGGCTCCGAAAGCAAAGGAATGCAATAATGCGAGTGATGTACAATAACATGAGAGTCAGCTACGCCCTCCTGATCGCTCGTGGGTCCTCCCATCCTGAAGGCGCTTCCTCTTCGTCTCTCCCCCGTCCTAGTCGAATCTCGGCGGTGACCTGCCTCAGCCTGGTGAGCTTCTCGCGGTCGATAGGGAAGCTGGTACCGTCTCCAGGTCTGTTTGAGAGAGCCGAGAGTCAGTTGCGACTCATCAGTGACGAAGGGAAGCAACTCACGGCCAGCCCACGGGCAAGAGCCAGATCCAGCGACTCTCCCACCCGCCAAAGATCTGCACCAAGTTCGCCTTAACGCCGTGATCATAGATGTTGAAATTGGAGTTGGCCTTCTCTAGCTTCCATCGCTCGCGGCGGGAGAGGGCGTGGTTGGGACGGAAGTGGGCGTGAGGGTCGCGAGAGGAGGAAGGGAGAACCGAGCCGGCGCCTTCCATGTTCTCCAGTGTGGTGCTGTGGGGTTTGAAGGAGGTCAGTGTGAAGTCGGAGCGAGTGGGAGAGAGTTCGGTAAAGCTCACCGATTGCGAGCGGCGAGGTAGAAGTGATAACTCCCAAACAGTCCGATGGAGAGGCCAAAGATGACGCCCAAGAAGAAGACGAGAGCCCAGGCGATGGGGGCGAGCTCAAAGTTCTGGGGGAGAACATTTGGATGAGCATCTACCCTCGAGCATCGAACGCCGCCGACTCACGTTGGGATCCTCGGAGACGAAGGCGATGAGCTCCAAGAGGGTCGTCGCAGCGACGAAGAGACCGAGCGCGCCGCTGTACCAAAGGAACAAGAGAAAGCACTTGTAATTGGCCCATCCCTTTAGGTGAGAGCGGGTCAGCCGGCTTCGTGAAGTGCGGAAAGCGAGGCCGCTCACCACGCATCCTCCGCCGAGCCAGGGGCAGTGACTAGTGGGGCGAAACTATCAGCGCTAGCATCGTACGAGCAAGAAGAAGCGCTCACTGATCCATCTTAAGCACGCAGTAGCCGCAGGAGGAGCAGTGGTGAGCTCGGTCGGGCTTGAAGGTGGCGCACTGCTCGGCGGTCGAGGGAGAGGGTCAGCGGGCGGCAGCTTATGCAGAGAGATTGCAGCTCACCTTGCGACAATACCTGACCGTACCATCACTCTTGACCTGCACTCCCGTCGGCGTATCCCCCCACTCATCCTCTGCAGCTCGTCGACCGCCGTCCAGCTCCCTCAGCGCATCCATCACGCTCATCCCAGCTCCTCCTCGTCGTTCCCGACCACCAGCACTCCTCGCCTGCATCCTGATCGGTCGTTCATCCTCTTCCGTCTCGTCGTCGGGGTTCAACAGCCCTTCCGCCGCCGCTCGCTCCTCGTCGTCGTTGAGCCTCCGCTTCCCTGCAGCTTTGATCTCGCCGACACGTCCTCCGCCGCGTAGGTAGCACATGACTACGCTACATCCTGCTCCCACGTCGAACCAGAGGAAGATGGAGCCGTACAGCAGCGCTTTGAACCTCTGTTGTCGTTCGAGCCAGATGTAGTCCTGTAGAGAGCCGTCAGATGAGCTTTCTAAGCGTACGATCAGCTGTAGAAAAATAAATCACTCCTACTAGTGAGAACAAGTAGGCATACCACGGCCAGGCGAGGCAGAGTAAGATGAAGAAGAGCGGAAGCTTGAGCAGCACGCGAACGACGGGACTTCGACGAGGAAGGGGGAAGGTGACGGTGTAAGGAGCTGATGGTAGTGAATTCGGCGGGAATGTGAGTAGCGGAGGCGCCCGCTGGCCTGGACGAGGGAGCATCAAAGACAAGCGAGAATGAAGTAGGAGCGCAAGCTGCGAGGGGAGCGCTTCAGAGAAGTGAGGCTGTAGCTTTTCAGCTTGTCCATTGAGAGTCGGTTTGGATCTAGTTGAACAGCCAAGTTCATCATAAATTACTTGTGCTCCCCAGCTATCCTCTCGCTGAGCCAACTCTCGGCGATGCCCTTTCGCCGAGCCTCGCTTATCCCTTCTCGCATTGGACCCTCGCTTTGTGAAGGTGAAATCGAGCGTCCTGAATCAGGTGCTTCCTCTCGTCGCTCTAGGGACCTCGAAAGGGCGACTCTCCGACTTCGGCGTTGATTGACAAACCTCGGCGACGTTACATGTCGGCGGCACAAGCTATCGAAAAGAAAGAAAAGCACTCCCTAAACCAGCTCGACTCTCCAGTATTCGGGTACAACGTCGACTCCAAAACTATTGAAGTGAGAAGGGTTAACGGCCGTTCTTCCTTCTCGAGCCAACGCCGAGAGAAGTTCTCCTCCTCCTACTTTCAATCCTCGGATGGGCTAGTCTGTACGAGAGAAGAGACGAGAAACGGTCAGCTTTTGGGTTCTCGTCTTCCTAGCCCAGGCAGGCGACTCACCCGTGAAGTAGCGCTCGTCGCCGCGAGGCTCGATCCCGTGCTCGAAGCAATCGCCCTCCCACCACTCCTTCACTTCGCCACCCAATGGCTCGCACTTCCCCCAATTTGATTTGTACTCATGAGTCAACCTCCAGCGCACCCCTTGACCCATGCAGGGGAGATCGAAGAGCTTCGCGGCGTGGCCAATGATCTTACCTCCCCAGTCGCCGTTGTCGAGCAACAGACAGATGCGAAGGAGGGTGAGCGGGTGTTGGACGTGCGGGGTGATACGCTACAAGTCGCGGAAGGTGATGGAGTGGAGCTCGAGGGATTTGAGGGGGGTGCAGGCGGGGAGGAAGGAGTCGATGAAGGGCGGGGCCGGGGAATTGACATTCGGGGGAGAAAAGCGGATGTAGCGAGGGAAATGGATAATGAGGTGTTGAAGTTGAGGGGCTATAGCGTGGAGTGCATTGGCCAGCTCTTCGGAGTAAGCACCGCTCACGCGAGGGAGCTCAAAGCGAGTGAGTCGAGGCGCGCGAGTCGTGAGAGGAAGGAGGAAGGAGGGGAGCTGGCGAACAGTGGGGTTCACGCGCAGGGCATCCAGTGTCATCGGTAGGGACGAGTCGAAGCTCGGATCCGCCTCGATGCCGGCGTCCAGCTCAAGCCTACAGAGTCCTGCGAGGAGCAACTCAAAAGGCGTAAGTCAATCGCTACTCGGGACGGACTTGATAGCTCATCGCGCACCCTGGAGAAGGCGAGAGTGCGCAGAACCTAAGCGAAGAGGTCTTCCGGAGACTCGCAACACCTGCAACTTGACGTTCATCGTCTGGAGGCGGCCGAGCTGCTCCGCCGAAGTCTCGACGTCTGCTACAACCAAGTCCAATTGCTTCATCTGCCTCGGTAGAGACGTCGCATCCTCTATCAACGACTCGAGGTACTTGCTTCATACTCCATCGCTGCTGCGAGTCGTGAAGAGCGAAGCCAAGAGCGTTTGCGACGGAGCTCGCCAATCCCGCGCGACCAGCGCCATCGTCCTCAAGCTCGCTCTGACTTCCGCTCGTGCGGATAGAGTATCCGTTTGGTCGTCGAGAGAAAGCTCGATGGCTCGACTCAGGAGCTCGGCGGGGAGGTCCTGGATGACGGCCATTTCGTCGGAGGGGAAGCTCGGCGATTGGTCGAAGCGGTGGGAGAGGAAGAGTGTAGCTGTTGGCGGCGGGTAAAGGTCAGCTTGAGACTCCTCCGATTCGATCCTGTAGCTTTGTAGCCTCCTCCGAGCCTCAGCTTCTGGCGTACAGCCTCAAGCTCGATCCTCCCCCTTTTCCTCCCCCTTCCTCGTTCTCCCTCGCGCGACACCGCCGAGCACCACTACAGCGCATCATACGCTCTCGAGAAATGACGAAAAGCTCACCTTTAGTAGCACTCGACGAAGTCCAGCAGCAGCAGCTCTCAGCGACTTCACAGCACAGCGCGCGGTTCCCTCCTTCAAGCTGCGAAAGCAGCTCCTTCGGCGGTGGTGGAAGAGCAGGCAAGGGTGGCAGAGGTTGCTGATGAAGCTGTAGTCCTATCCTAGCTGAGCGAACTGTCGAGAGAGGCGAAACGGCGAGACGAGCAGGTGATGGCGGGAGAGCAAGGAGCAAACGGACGCTGAGCTCGGGGTTCGAGCGAAGGAGGGCTGCGCGAGAGGGGGTGTTGGGCGGGCAAGGCGCTATGAGAGAAACCTTGATAGCCTACAAAATCCCTTCTGAGTACATCTGTACTAGTACAGCCTCGTACTCAGAGCTCACCTCGGCCGAAGCTTCATCTCGACCTGCTCGCTGGTTCGCTTCTTTCCCTTCTACATCTCGCTCGCTCTTCTCCTCTTCAACTTTACCGTCGACTAGCTTCGCTCTCTTACTTCCAACCTATCGTTCGACCGCTCGACTACAATCATGGCCTCAGCCCCCGCCTCGCCGTTCAAGAAGCAGAGCAAGAAGGGGAAAGAGAAAGAAGCGCAGGTAAGTCGCTTTCCGTCTTTCCGAAAGCGATGGCGCGCGAGGAGGGGTATATGTCTTGCTACACTCTACGCTGCTGGAGGCATCAAGAGCACCCATAGCACCAGAAGCCGTCGAGAGCGGCTGACGAGCAGATCCCTCTCGCGCTGGAGCCGCTGCTGACGCTCTTCTGCTGCACCTTTCACCCGATAAGAAGCCCGACAGTCTTCGTCAAGGATTCTCACAAGCTACATCGGGCTACAATCCTCCCATGCCCGGTCCGAGCGCGTCCGCGTCAAACGTCGAAGCCGGGCTGAGGAAGCAGGTTGAGACGTTGACGGCTGTAAGTCGCTCGGTCGTTGTCTTTGCGGCGAGCTGAGCATCTGCTGACTCTTTCTTATCACACAGGAGCTCGCTACCTACAAAACCCGCGCCTCTCAAGCCGACGCCCTCATGCATCAAAATCGAGCCCTCTCGACCGAACTCGCTCGTGTCAAAAAATCGCTGAGGAAGGAGCAGAAGAAGGTCGTCAAAGTCGGGGAGGTTGCCAACAAGGCGTTGGATGATTGCGAAAAGGCGATGGAGGTGCAGGCGAAGGAGATTGTCGAAGGAGCGCACGCCGAGATTTCCAAGCTGTCGGCCGAGGCTAAGGCGGCGCCGAAGTAGGCTTGAAGAGGGAGTTGGGAGGTGGGAATTTGTATCGAGACTCGTTTTAGGCCGTGCTGACCTGCTTCGTCCGTGCAGTAGGCTGAAATCGGGTCAAGGAGGGAGGATCGGCCTCGCGACCTGCCGCGCTTTCGACTCTCCTCGGTTATATGTCTTCAATACGAGCGCTGTACTCAGTAATAATCAGTGCCGTTTTGGTTTAGCCCAGCCCCGAGTTGACGGCAGGAGAGACGAGAACCGGAGGGTCGATCTGCCTCGGCGAAGGGTTAGCATCGCCGAGCCCCATCTCTCTGCTCCTTTGGTTTCTCTCGCGCTCTCCAAACCCCTCAAAAAGCGAGAAGCAACTGTCTTTCAAAACGATGTACTCTCGCTATGCTCCGACGCTCAATCGTCCGGATACCTAGCCCTCATCTCAGGCGAGAGAACGAAGCAAGGCTCCGACGAGCCGGGCAAATCCCACCAGTTACCAAAGTACCTCCCCACTTCATGCACATCGGCGATATTGCTAACCTCGATACGGTCGAAGGCGTCTCCCCAGACCAGGTCGAGATCCAACAGCTCCTCGGCGTGGTAGGTGAACGTGGGCGAGTCGGGGTAGGGCTCCCAGAGCTGCGAGCGCAAGGGAGAGTTAGCGCGAGGTAAGCTAATGAGCTACAGAAAGCTCGTATACGACTCACGATGTGGTAGAAGGCCTGGTGCTTGCCGCGGAGAAGACTTTCCGGAGCGACCTGCGTTTCGAGCTGACCGAGTCTCACTGTTGGGAGAAGAGCGAGTGAGCTTTGAAGTCACAAAGAGAGAAAGAAACGAAAGAAAACTCACAGCACATCTCCTCGGAGAACGAGTCGTCCCATCCAACGATAACGCCAAACTTATCCTCAACGACCTTTTCGGCGACGACCTGCCCAACCCTCCCGATCGGCGATCCCGCTCCCCTCCTCTTCGGCAAGATCGTATGATCCTCCTCCTTAACATTCCTAATAACCTCCATCACAACCCCCCTCGAATGCTCTCCATAAACGAGGGGAAGGACGACCTCCTCGAGCATCCCTACGTCAAAGGGGAAGCAACGACCGACATGCTTGGCGAGCTTGGTGGCAGCGGCGGTGAGACGAATGGCGGCTTCGGGGCCGGAGTAGGGCTGGGAGATGACCGAGGGAACGAGCAACTCGGCGTAGAGGGCTTCCTCGCGAGTGACTCGGTCGGAGAGGATGGGTTTGGGGGAGGCGAGGGAGGCGCAAATGTCGGAGGCGACGCGGCGGATCTGTAACAAGTAAAAGAGCGTTAGTGTTTTGGCGAGCGAGAGGAGGAGAGAACCCGCTCACCGAGCAGTAGGGAGTAAGGAGCTCATAGGCGCGAGGGCAAGCCTTTGGCCTGATGAATCCTGAGCCGCCGAGAACATGCAGCAAGCATGGCGCTACAACCTCCCTCGTCAAGTTCTTCTCATCGAACCAGCGCCACACTAATCCAGCAGCAGCGATGAGCTGAGGGTCGAGCGTCGGTGTGAGGAAGAGGTAAAGCCGTTTCGCGACAGCGACGACGATGTGGGTGTAGATGGTAAGGTTGGAAGTCGGAGATGTGTCCTTCATGATCTCCTTGAGGACCTCGGAGATTTCCTCGTCGCGAGCTCCACGCTCTTGAAGGTCGAGAGCGAGGAGGGTGCAGCGGGCGACTTGAATTCGACAGTGCTCGGCGTCGTCAGCGACGAGGTTGAGGAAGCACTGTTTAACGGAGGAGTTAGATTAGCCTTTTTACGGAGTGAGCGAGCTACAAGCAAGAGCAGACGTACGCTATCGAGTCTCTTTGCTTCGGGCCAGTTGGTCGGCGTAGGCTCAATTTGCGCGGTCCAGAGCTGCTGACGAAGGGCGTCGAGGATGGAGTCTGCAGAATCGAGAAGTTGAGCTTGAGCGACGTCCTCGTCGACGGTGACAGCGAGCTGGCGACAATGCTGGTAGGGATCGGGGAGTTGGGCTTGCAGCGCGGGAAGGACGAGGCGAAAGAAATCGTCGAACGAGTCGTGGGCCTGTAGGAAAGAAAGTCAGCTTTACTAGCTGCCCCTTAAGACGCGAGAACTAACCTCTCGGACGTTTCCTCCCGCGAACCCAGCGAAAGCAGCCAAACCCCACTCTCGCCTCTCCCAGTCGTCGCTTCCCAGCTCACCGCTGTCGATCGCCCTCCAAGTAGCAGCCGCTTCTCTTCGAGAAATCGAGCGTCGAACCTCCATGGACCAGTACAGCGCCGCGAGGTCGTCTTCTCCTTCATCGTCGTCTTCCTCTGCCTCGGTCCTCGTGAGCCTGAACGGGTCGAGCAGCACTCGATCCCACGCCTGCTTCCCCAGCGCGCAGAGCAGCTCAAAAGATTTGATCTTGTCCGTTTCAGCGTCGACGAGACGAACGAGGTGACGTCCAGCGAGGCGGTCGACGAGCCAACGAGCTCGGTACTCCTCCCTGCCCCGAAGCGGCGGGCTCTTGCGGTCGACGAAGATGCGGTCGAGCTCCTCTTGATCCTCCTTATCGCACGTCGAAGGGAGTTTGACCCATTGAGGTATCGCGCTTCTGGACCAGAGAGCGAGCTGAGGGCGCCAGGTCGAGGGAACGGTCGCCATGATCCCGACCCTCTTCGAGACGAGTCGAGCGTTGAGGAGCGTGTGGATGGTGAGAGGATCGGTTGGTGGTAGAAGGGTGAGGATTTTGCTCAGCATCTGTTGGGGTAGGCGCCAGTCCACGACGTTGTTGACGAGAGCGCGAGGCGTCGCCGTTCCCGAGCAAGCGCGAAGGGTGTCGGGCGATGAGTCGGTCGAGGGGGCGCTACTAGGCCTCTGAGGTGTGAGCTGCTGCTCCTCCATCGTGCTGTGAGCTTGAACGAGGAGCAGAGGCGGAGCGAGAAGAGCGAAGGAGGATGTGGGAGGAGCAAAAGAAGCGGAGGGTTCGAGCTCGTCCTTCTCGTGCGACGGGCTGAGTTCAGCTCTCTGCCCGATCCTCAGGGTTTGAGTGGTGTTAATAGCCAACAACTACCTTTTATATCACGCCGCCATATTCCTCTCCCTTCCGTGCTCCTCCAACGCTATCCTAGCTCTCGCGATATCGCTCTTGCTAACCAAGATGTTGGCCGAGGAGTAAGTCGATTGGTAGAGGCAATTGATCCCAACAGCGCCGAGGATGCCGGCGATTTGTTCGACGATTCCATGCTTGTCTGTTGAGATGGAGGAGCAAGGAGAAGAAAGATCAGCTTCAAACTCGAAACGAAGCTCGGCGCAGGAAAGCGAGCGGCTCACCTAGTCCGAAGGCAACGAGATCCACCTGCAAGCACTTGAGCAATCGCCTCCCACCCTCACCCGCCTGCCTCGCCTTCTCCCTCCTCTCCCTCTTCTCCCTCGCCGAATCCTCCCTCTCCAAATGCTCCCAATCCTCCGCCTCGCTCGCCGACGTCGACTCCGATTCCGAGGAGCGCACGCCACCCCGTCCCCTACTACCCCTCGACCGCGACAACGAGCGAGGAACACCATCCATCTCAATCTCCGACTCCGAGTAGCCGCTCTCGTCCGCTCCTTCTACATCGTACTCTCCTTCGCTCTCCCCCTCTTCTCCCGCCCAGACACCTCGCAACCCGCCAGATCCAACAGCATAAACGAGCTCTTCTTCGCTCTGCCCTCCTGCAGCTCCTTCAGCACCAAACAGCGCACGGAGTAGTCGAACGTCGGCGGTAAGGCTCGTTCCATCGGCGGTTTGAGTGAGGGCGACGAAAGGGACTGGAGGGCCGGAGAGGGAGGTAGAAACGCTGCCGGCGAGGTGAGAGGGGAAGGAAGAGCTGGTGGCGTGCGAGGATGCGGATTGGTCGGTAGAGGTGCGGGACATGGCGGCGGGTCGAGGGCGAGAGTGCGAGTTCGGGCGATGAGAGTGTCGAAGGGAGGAGGAGCGAGAGGGTGATGGTGAGTGGGATGGCGAGTGAGGGAAGAGGTGAGTGGTGGCGGTTGGAGTGCTGCCTTGGCTCTTCTCCCACTCGTGTCTCCTTCCCTTCCGACTCTCGCCTCTCCTGCCGCTCTTCCTTTGACTCCGACCATCCCACTCGCCCGCTTCATCTGGCCTCGGTAGTACTCGCTCGGGGTAGAACAAAGCCGTGACGATCTTTGTCCTCCAGAGCGTCTCGCTCGGCTCGCCCTGCGCGAGACCGACGCAGACGAGTTCGTCGGGGAGGAGAGTGAGGGAGGTGCCGGGGGTGAAGGCGGGTGGAGGACGAGGAGATGTATGAGGAGGAAGAGGGAGGGGTGTAGAGTAGTCGGTGGGAGAAGTGGTGTACTCGTGAGACGATGGGTCGGCGGGAGAGGGCGTGTCGCCGGCGCCGATCGTAGCGAGGGTCGATTGACGTGAGGAGCTCGGTCGTCTTGCTTGAGCAGCCGAAGCGACGCGACTAGCACTAGCCGACCTCGACATCGACACCGTCGTGCTGGGCGTACTGCTCTTGCCCGAGCTACCGCCGATGGAGCCTCGGTCCGAGAGGGTGAGGCTGCCAGCGAGCGATCCCCCATTACTCCTCGGCCGACCGCTCCCCGACGCTGTAGTAGAGCTCGACTCTCCCCTTTGCCGCCTCTGACTGGCCCTCCTGCTCAGACCTCCGAGGCTAGCCATCGAGTCGGCCAAAGCTGACTCGTCCTCATCCGAATCGTCTGCTGCATTGAACTGGAAGCCGCTCGACTCGAGAATGGCCGTGACCTCGACGAGAGCTGATTCCGGGACCAGGATAAAGTCGGCCGCGTAGGTCGAGAGGAAGAGGATTGAGATGCCGGATTCGGCGAGGGGTCGTGAGAGGGCGTGGACACGAAGGCCGGCGGATTCTGAAATGGTGTAAGGGAGGTGAAGAAGGGTGAAGAGGACATCGCGTGGGGAGAGCGTCGGAGAGGGTGCCGTCGAAAGCAGGAGAGGATCGAAAGCGAGCGAGGAAGGAGAGACGAGGGAAGACAAGATCAGCTCGGGACTCTGAAAATACAGCGAAGGCGATAGCGAGACTCACCCCATCCATCACCGTGGAACGCAATCTCCAAAGCTACCCATACAGCCTCACCGACCTTGATGCTCTCCTCGCCTGCCTCCTCCTCGGCTCGGCGCTTCTCCTCCTTCTCCAGCTTCCTCTCCTCCCTCCTCCGATCCCTGTCCCTTCTTCTCCTCGCTTTGAAATTCCCCTGACCGAGCGTAATCCCACTGGTCCCCGCCAGCGCTGCTTCGTCTTCACCGCAAGCCGAGTCTGCGTCCTGGAGATCATCGGCTTCGTCGTCCTCTGAAGACGAAGAAGAGTCGTCCGAGGAGGAGGATGTAGGTTCGTCCATGTACTCGCCGAAGGTGCGACTGACGACTTGGGAATCGGCGAAGATGGAGACTTCGAGCTGATTGAGGCAGAGAGCGAAGAAGGGATCGGTTCTGCTCGGTGGGGGGTTGTGATGAGGTGCAGGGTCAGCTCTGAAGCCATTTCTACTTGTTAGCAGTCTTATGCCCGAGGCAAAGTGCTCCAGACTCACTCTCGCCGAAACCACCAGCAGTCGAGGATCTGCGCCATGCTAGCATGCAGCTGTCCTCGCGGTATCCGGACCAAGCGCAGGCGAGCTTCGAGAATCGTGATGGTAGTAGAGGAGGCCATACCGCTGGTGTCCTACAGCCTGCTCCGCTGCTTCCTCAGTGGGGTTGGCGAGTTGGGCGTGACGGATTCGGATTGAGGGAGCGGGAAGGGGAGAGGGCGACCTGTAGAGGTGCAGAAGAGGGATCTGTAGTTCGATAGCGACTGTCTTGAGAGCGAGGTCGAGCCGATTAGACGAGGAGAAGCGATGAAGAAGAAGGGAGAGGGGCGAGCGCAGTTGGGCTCCCTCGCGACGTCGAGTTGCGAAGGCAGGCTCAGCTCGGGCTCCAGCAGGCGAACAAAGGTGTAGCGAGTAGACATGCTCTGCTGGAGAGCCCGATTCGTCTACAGCTCATCAGTGTCCTCGGAACCGAAGTTGAGCCTCACCCCTTTCCAATTCATCGCCGAAGTCGACCTCGGTAAGCTTCCAGCGAAGCAGTACACACCAGAATTCTGCTTTGTAATGTGTTTGAACCGATTCGACCTTCGGCATCTGACAGCCATCCAACTCGGCGATTCCTGAAGCCGGCCGAGTTCGCGCTGAATCGTCGTTTCGCTGCTTGGCTCTTGCCACACCACTCGTCTCTCAACTCGCCTCATCGCTGCGTCCAAGTACTACAGGACAACTCTCTCCACATTCTCACAAACCCAACAAAGCTTTTCAGCCCTTCCTCAGCTCTCATGGCCTCTCAGAAAGGCGACTTCGAAGCCGTTCGTCGAGACATCGCTTCTCTCCTCGATGCGCCGGATTGGGACGACGGGAGCTATGGCCCAATAGTCGTACGACTCGCATGGCACGCGTCAGGGACCTACCACGTCGAAACAGGCAAAGGAGGCAGCAGTGGCGCTGGAATGAGGTGAGAATCGCAATCTCTCGCGGGGGAGGCCGGGGAAGGCCAATAGAAGGCTTACGTTTTGTATGGCAACAGATACGAAGCCGAAGGAGGTGACCCTGCTAATGCTGGGCTTCAACATGCGCGAGTCCTGCTCGAGCCGATCAAGGAGAAGCATCCGGTAGGTACCCCTGCTCACCTCGGTTGTGAAGCCGCTGAGACGCTCGAGGATCCTTGTTGACCATGATCATCTACAGTGGATTACCTACTCGGATTTGTGGACCCTCGCTGGCGTTGTAGCGGTTAAGGAGATGGGAGGTGAGCCGCCGCCCTTCCGCCGAACCCCTCCGAAAGGTTGTAGCTGACCCTCCTTCGCAGGTCCCGAGATCCAGTGGATTCCAGGACGTACCGATTTTGACTCGGAGGAGTTTGTACGTCGTCACTTCGCCGTTCTCCCGACCATCCGCGCTGACCCTCGACGCCCCCCAGTGCCCTCCTCGAGGCCTACTCCCAGACGGAGCTCAGGCTTCCGACCACCTTCGAGATATCTTCTACCGTATGGGTTTCAACGATCAGGAGATTGTCGCTCTGAGTGGCGCGCATTCGCTTGGGGTGAGCTTCTCGCTCAGACTCGAAAGCCGAGCCGAAACTGACCTTTCCTCCCATCATACCATCTCACCTCGCCCATCACGCTCATTCACCGCGGACCCACCTCGCTTCACACCACCGCCATTCCTTCCTTCATCTCTCTGCATCGTTTCTCCCTCTCCATCGCCTTCGCCGAACAGCGCTGCCACGCCGACCGAAGCGGTTGGGACGGTCCCTGGGTCGTCAACCCGACTCGTTTCTCCAATCAATACTACAAGATGCTCACCAAGTTCAAGTGGACCAAAAAGGAGTGGACTGGTCCCTTCCAGTATCGCAACGACGACTTGGGCGAGGGTGAGTCTTTCGCTGCCAGCTTTGGATCTCGATGTCGGAGCATATGTTCCACCTGGCGAAGAGATCCCTCAATGCGACCGTTCGGACACTTCTGTGTCTGACGTGCTCCTCGGGAATAAACGCGGACGATGGCGAAGCTCGAAGCTGATCTCCTCCCCCTCCCTTCGCAGAGCTCATGATGCTTCCCACCGACCTCGCCTTGATCGAGGATGATGGTGAGTTTGAGAGCTCGTTCTGACTGGAAGGTGGATGCTAACTCCCTCACTCTCAGCCTTCCGCCCTTGGGTCCACGCCTACGCTGAGGACAAGGACAAGTTCTTCGCCGATTTCGCTAAGGCCTTCGCTAAGCTCATCGAGTTGGGCGTGGATAGGACCAAGCCTGTGAGCGGCATTTGTATCTTCCTTCTTCTTGTGAGGCATCTGAGCTGACCCTCTCGCCTCTTTCGCCATCGTCTTCTCTCCCCTCTTCCTTCTCTCGCCTTTGCTGTCATCTCGCTTTCCCTCGATACAGTACGAGTCGGCTCCGGCCAAGAGCAAGGAACTTGGCGCACCCGAGCACGGTACCGGGTTGGGAAGGGCAAAGCTTTAGACGTTTTGATGGAGCGAGCATTCGGGATTCGGAGTCGAGGGAGTCGGCGGCGATACAGCGCGAGACGCTAGAGCCTCGTAGAGTTAGATCTGCTATCAATCTACAGCTTTGTCATATCTATATCATTTCTCCTTAAGTCTCTTGCGAGGCGTATTGCGGTGAGGAAGCGAGGAACGGCCCTCCGAGAAGCTCTGCTCCCTTCTAACCGCCGATGTGATGTCTTTCACAGGTCGTCGTAGCGGTTAGACGATAGTGCAGCATCTCAAAGTCTCAGCACTCTCTGGTCAGCTCTGTGGAGTTACTGTAAGGGGACCGGAAACTCCTCTGGAGTTCTCAACTTCGCCGAGGATTACAGAAGAATCAAAAAAATCCTCAAAGCTACTCAGAGCGCCGTGGCGCATCATATAATGATGCAATTAAACTGCTCCGGAGCCCAGCAGATGCCCTCACCCCTTCGTGTACTCTCAGCAAGCCCGAGAACCACGCCGAAGCACCGAGAGCGTTTCATGATGACAACTCAGCTTTCAGGGTTCCTCGTAGGAGTTAAGCCTATCTTCAGATGTACAGGACCATCCATCCGAGCTTGGGCTTCAGCTATTCAGGGTTTGAGAGCACCGGAAATGTCTCTGAAGTTTGCTGCCATCGCCGAGCTTGGATTCGACCTCTCAAGGTCCCTACCGCCTCAAAAATGCGCTGGAGGGAGTGAATCAGCTTTACAGCTCTTTCATTTCATCCTCAGCCTTCTGCTTCTCCCTCACAGCGCTGTACGGACCCTCCGAATCGCGGGCCGAGAAAAGGAGGTGTTGTCGAGCTCAATTTCACTATCTCCAACTCCAATGAGGTCTGTGATTGATTCCTGTTTGCTGTAGCTCACCATTACCAACTTTTGTACTTGACCATCGTTCGAGCTGCGGCATCTCTCGCTCGCCAAGAACCAAGACGACGAGCGCCTGCTGGTCTCCCTCTTTCTCCTTCGCCAATTTCCTCGTCCGGTCTTGTCGCCTCTCGGTCTCGCTTTATCGACCCCGCACCACACGAGCGGCTTACTGGGCACAACCTAATCTCGTACACGACGCGCGCCCTCGCTTCAGTGACCTCAAGTCAGACGCAAACCGCGCCTCAGCTCGCGGCCAGCTTTGGATCTCGATGTCGGAGCATACGTTCCACCCGGCGGACAGCTACGTCCCCAACGCGACCCTTTTCCAGGGTTCGGGCAGCCTAGAAGAAGCCTCGTAAGCTCTCGTTGGCTGGCAATCGAGCTGGCAACCCAAACGAGCGAGCCGAACCCGCTGTTCGCTCGTGGGAAGGGGCAAGCCGGCGAACGATAAGCTGACCATCATTCTTAATCAATCTTACCAACAGACATGAGCTCTACAAAGTTGTGCCCGAGGTGAGTGAATCCCCTACAGGACGAGAAGCGGTCATCGAAGACCAACTACCCCGGCGCGGCGAACACTGACCCCTCGCGCCTACCTGTAGGTCAACATCGTCCATTTGGCCATCACCGTCCTCTCTGTATTCGTTGTCTTCTTCGGCCTCTTCTCGTACGTCCAATCTGCTACATCTGAGCTCATCTCCGCCTCAAACCCAAGCGCGAACGCTGATCGTACTTCGGCTTGCAGTGGTTTCGTCAAGGAAAGGCTCTACGTTGGAGAAGCCATCATCGCCACTGGTTTCGGTATTGCTTTCTCGTGAGTCGAGGATTATGAACCGACAAAAAGCTCCGTTCGGCGGTGGCAAAGAGGTGTAGGCACGAGCGCGAAAGTGGAGGGAGAGCTGACCTATATCTCTACACGCCATCGTAGAGGATATGCTGCTGGTATCTTTGCACCGAGGTCTTGGTCTGCCGGTGAGTTTCACGGGGAAACGAAGGCTACCTCGCAAGGGAGGCCGCGATCTGAACTGAAGCTGACCCTCTTCGTTTGCAGGCCACTCTTTCGACGATGTCACCCTCGAGCTCACGAGGGTTGTAATTGCTCTCTCCGTTTTTGCCGTCGGTGTCGAGTTGCCCAAGTGCGTTCGCTCTTCGGAGGTCCTGCTCGCTCGGCCGCTCGGAGCTGACCTCGACGCGTCTCATCACCCGCAGAGCCTACATCTTACGGCATTGGAAGTCGTTGACGATGCTACTCGGGCCCATGTACGTCTTCACACGCTTCCTCGCCCTCGGCATTCGCAGCAAGCTAACAGCGCCTCTCCTTCCCTCAAATCGCAGCATGTTCCTCGGTTGGATGGTCTCCGCCGCCCTCATGTACGCTATCATCCCCGGTCTCGAATTCCTTCCCGCCCTCGTCGTCGCCGCTGGAGTCACGCCCACCGACCCCATCCTCGCCTCCTCGGTCGTGGGAAAGGGAAAGTTCGCTCAAGAGCACGTTCCAGCACACATTCGGCACATTCTCCAAGCAGAGAGTGGATGTAACGATGGAGCCGCCTTCCCCTTCCTCGTGAGTGGGCGGTTGTTGGAGTCGCCGAGGGAGGAGAGCTAACGCCGAGCTTTCGCAGTACATCGCCCTCTTCATCCTCATGCGCGGTCATCACACAATTGGACATGCCATCGGATACTGGTTCCTCCTCTGCCTCCTCTACCAGATCGTCCTCGGTTGCATCATGGGCGCCGTCGTCGGAGTTCTCGCTCGCAAGCTGCTCAAGTTCTCCAAGAGGAGGGAGCTGATTGATAGGGAGTCGATGGTGCGTCGGTCACTCTCGAGGAAAGACGTACGTCCGAAGTGCTGATGAGTCGCTCGTTACAGGTCGCCATGTACGTGGCTTTGGCGTTGCTCGTGACCGGCCTCACCACCCTCGCCGGATCCGACGACCTTCTCGCTGCTTTCGCCTGCGGTACCGCCTTCGCTTGGGACGACTGGTGAGTTTCGAGTCGTTTGAATCCCCTGCGTCGCCTTACTGACCCTCTCGTTCGCTTCCTACCTCCGTCTTGCAGGTTCACCGAGTCCATCGAAGAATCCAACTTCTCCTCGACCGTCGATCTACTGGCCAACTGCGCCATCTTCATCTACCTCGGCGCTACGATGCCTTTCAGCTCTTGGCAAGACGAGATGCTCACCCTCACGGTTTGGCGCCTTGTCCTCCTCTCGGCCGGCATCCTCGCCTTCCGCCGCCTTCCCACCATCTACGCGCTTCAGTGGTGGATTCCCGACATTAAGACCAAGAGGGAGGCTTTGTTCGCTGGTCACTTTGGACCCATGGGCGTTGGAGCCATCTTCATCGTGAGTTGGGAGAGGCTTAGCGGCCGAGTCGGCTTGAGAGCAGCGCCGAGCTAACCTTTCCACCTCCTTCAGTCCACCCTCGCCGCCGCCAAGCTCCCTACTCCTACCGTCCCTCCCGAGAACGCTCTCGACACCCTCGCTCTCGTCGTCCAGCCCATCACCTACTTCATCGTCCTCTCCTCAATCCTCATCCACGGTCTCACCATCTCCTTCTTCACCCTCGGTCGTCGCGTACACTCTCGCGTCACCTCCATCTCTCGCACCTTCACCACCATGTCCCGCGACGATACTCGTCAACTCGAGGAGCCATCCTGGATGTCTCGGGTTAAGAGGGCGCAGAACCGAGAGGATATTGTCATCAATAGGGATGATGATGGTGAAGCCGTTGTTGAGAAGGAAGGAACCGCGGCGGAGAGCGGAGATATTGGACGGCTGGCCATGTTCGGCGCGCCGACGTTGGGAGGGGATGAGCCGAGCACGGGCAGCGAGACGGCGGGTTCGAGTGAGAAGGATTTGGAGAAGGGTGAGGTGGAGGGAGAGATTATCGACGAGGAGGAGGATGTATCTCAGGAGCGACCTTCGTTCGCCAACCGGAGGAGGAGGACTCAGCGCGCTATGGAGCGCGAGAGGGACGATAACCCTCCCAAGAACATTCTTGCTGAGTCCGAGAATGAGGAGGAGCATGAGGAGCGGGTGCATGATCACCAGCCGCATCACCTTAAGGAGGAGGATGGAGGAGTCGACACCGAGCGGCCGTCGAGTAGGGTCAGCGACCATGCTAAGGAGGCGAGATACTGCAAGCCTGGACAGACTCAGACTTGGCAGGAGGGTCGCAAGGTGAGCTTTGAGTCTCGCTTTCTTGATCTCGAGGCTGTCGCTGACTTTGCTCTTCGTTCTCCCCTTCGCCGTCTCCCCTCCCTCCCTCTTCACTCCCACCACCAGATCATTATCGACCACAACGACGGCACCGACGTCGAGGTGATCGACCTGGACGCTTCACCCGAGGACGCCCGTCGCGCCAACGCCAACCCGCTCCAACGAGTCCTAACGATCCCCGAGCATGTGATCCAACGGGAGAAGTCCATCATTCCTCAAGGGGACCAAACTGCGCAACAACACGAGGAGAGCGCCATCCATCGTATTAGTCAGAGGTTCCTCAAGACGGGTAATATGCTTGGAGCGGCAAAGGCGGCGTTGCATCTTAAGGAGAAGGATGAGGGATTGACGCAGGAGCAGAAGGAGGCGAGGAAGAGGGAGAAGTTGAAGAAGGATGCTTGGTGTAGGAAGGAGCAGGTGAGTCGTTGCTGCTCGTGTATCGTTCTTGAAGAGCCGTTCGCTGATCCTCCTCCTCGTCTCCTCACGCAGAAATTCCGCGACACGACCGACCGCGAGTGGATGGAGGGCAGCAAGGTGCGTTCAACTCCCCTTTACGCTTCCCTCATCTCCCTCCTAACCCTCTCATCCACCCACAGGTCGTCACCGAACACTTCGACGGCACTGTCGAAGTCCGCGAGCTCACCGAAACAGAGAAGCGGGCTCGAGCAGCTCGTCATCTCGCCGCTCTCAAAGCTCTCGGCTCTCCCATCGACTCGGTAGAAGCCGAACTCGCCAAGCTCACCAAGACGACTAGCAAGGAGTCTATTAAGGGGAAGGAGATTTCGAGGCCTTTCGGGCGGAACTCTTCGCCTGGAGATGGGGAGGGGCCAGTCGCTTCTACCTCGGCAGCGGCGGCGGGGGGTAGTGCAGGTGGAAGAGGGAGGAGTAGGGGAGTTGCGCTAGAGAGGACGGATAGGATCGAACCCCCCGCCGATGAGGAGGAGGACGGCGGTGATCAAGCTCCTCCACTTCGACCTCTTCCCGCTTCCACCACCACGAGTTCGGCACCTCGACCCTCCCCACCCGCAAGATCCAATTCGGCCCTCCAAGCCGTTCGACACATGTTTGCTCGTTCGCCTTCTTCCACTCGTTCGCCCGAGTCTGGTCGTTCGCCCGAAACTTCGGATACTCCTCAATTCACTGAAGAGCCGGAGGAGGATGAGGAGTTGGCTCAGCCTACTACTATTAGGTTTGCGGATGTTGATCGACCTAGTAGGGAGGGGAGCACGGGGACGGGGAGGCCGTTGCCGGTGGTGGGGAGTGGGTTGAGCGTGAGGAGGACGCCGACGATCCCGAAGAAGGAGTGAGCGCCGAGAGAAGCGGGGAGGGAGGTTAGCGTAATCGTTTGTAGTAGAATAGAAGCTGCCTTCTTATGCGTTTGTTGGAAATGATTGAGAACTTGTTCATATGCATCATTCTGTTCGCCCTTCGTTTCGAGAGAAGACTTTTGCAGCGCAGCGAGCTCGGCGATGATGGTTGGCGACAAGGTGTTCACGATTGCTACAAGCCCGAGAGAAGGAAGCTATGCTATGGAGACAAGTGGTGGTGGTGGTGGTATCAATGATGTAAAACAGAGTTGAAGATGATGATGTACGACGAAAGAGTCCGAATCCCAAAACTAAAGCAAGCTCCCTCGAGCCCTCCCTCCTCCCTGCTCCTCCTCTAACTACTCATAACATTCAACACATCATCAAAGGACAATTTCCCCCTCTTATGCGTGGGGCCCATCCTCCCTCTCACAACCCTCTCCTTCAACTCCCTCCCCTTCTGGCCCACGCCCTCAAAGCTATCGCTAACCCTATCCTTCACCTCCTCGCCAAATTCCTCTCCCATCATCATCATCTCCAAATAACCTAGTCCGACCTTTGAAGCATCACCATCGACGGGGGAAGGGACGCCTCCATACGCCTCGTCATCATCGTTGAGCGCTCGACCGACCAAGGCTCGGGGAGTGGCTTCGGCGTCGAGAGGTTGGCGGAAACCGCGGGAGGGGGAGGGCGTCGCTCGGTCGGGGGAGGAGGGGGCGTCGATGATGAAGAGGTGGGGGTGGGTTGGGTGCTCGTAGGTCGTAGGGGAGGAAGCTGAACCGCGGGAAGAGGTCGAGGTCGAGAGTGATGAAGAGAGGGAGGGGGTAGTCGAGTGAGTCGATGAGGAGGAGGAAGGAGCGCGTCGAGAGGAGGTACGAGGAGGGAGTGGTCTCGTCGAGATGGTGTGCGAAGTCGAAGTCGAAGGAGCCTGACCGCTATGCCACAGAGCCGTTCTCGCCGCTCGATCCCTCGCCGCCGCCTCCTTCTGCTTCTGTTGCTGACGAGCTCGTGCCTTTTCCTCCTTCTCAACACGACGGTAATGGGAGCTACTAGTTCCGGTACTGGAAGAGCGAAGCGAGTCGGTATCCCCGCCGTTGGTCGCTTCGGTCCCTCCCGTCAAAGAGGTTAAGGCGTCGGCTTGAGCGCAGGCTCGGCTGCAGTAGATGGAATCCTCCTCGGGGTCGTTACCGCAGAAGCACTTGTCCAATGAAGTGGAAAGGGAAGCCAAAAGGGAGGCGAGATCCGAGGAAGGTTGACCGTTGGATGAGGAAGCTCTCGGTGATGAGCGCGAAGAGGAGGAGGAAGGGAGGGAGGATTGAAACGAGCCACTTCGACCGAACGTATCAAATTGATCCTCTTGTTCATCGTCCAATTGCTGCTCCTGCTCGAGTTGACTAGCGCGTGCTTCCGAGTAATAATCATACAATTCGAAGGCGTCGTGTTGATGACCTTGATCGTCGCAATCGGATTCTGCATCTGAAGTGCAAGAGGTGTAGCAAGTGGAAGCGTAGGAACCACGGTCCGAGAGGGTGAAGGAGAGGGCAGAGGATTGAGTCGAGCTTTCGCTTTCGTTTGGACGGTGCTGGGCGCGTGATGAGGAGGGAGAGTTGAGAGTAGGCAGAGCGCGACGGAGTGAGGGCATGGTTGGTTGGCTGGTATACTCTGCTACAGAATTCGTTTGCGTGAGAGTCAAGTCGGAGGCCAAGAGGCGAAGAGGCGAAAGAGGTGGGACAGAGAGGAAAGAGAGAGAGAAACGGGGTGTCGCGTCCAAGGCTGCGAAGCTCGAAGCAGCTTCACCTGCCGTTGAGGCGAGGAATTGTTCAACGACCGTCTTAACAGACTACAATTCTAACGTTTCAACGCGTCATAGTATTATTCTCTACACGCCTACATCTCAGAATCACCTTCAATTATACTCTCCTTCACCCTCCCCTTTTCGCACAAGTCTCTTTTCGCCGAACTCGCTTTTTGAACGGTCATCTCGCCGACGATCTCGTGGTCGTGGTTTGTTCTTACTCGACGGGCTTGACATGTACAAAGACAGCGCCTTCCCTCTTCCGCACTTTTTAGCAGTGAGGCACTCCCCCCCCCCCCCCCCCCCGCGTGTCGGCGACTGGGGCATCGCGGGGGCTGGGGTCTCGGTGGAGGGCCGGAGGGGAAGGGGGGAGGGGACAAGGCTGGATGAGTCTGTAGTTAAAGCGTGCTGAGCTCCCGAGATTGTACGTGCATGGGTTGCCTTTCAGCACGCCTGCAATTTGAGCAGGGAGTCTCGGCGCAGAGCTCGGCCGGCGCGCGCGACTCTGCTCGCGCTCGAGGGGCCGATCACGCTTCCTGGTGGAGCACAGGGTGTCGTAGGAGGTGACGCTGTACTCTCTACATCTTACCGCAATCAAATGACGACTCTCCCACAGCAAGAAGTCCTGTCGACTGCGAAGTGCGGAGTCGAGCACCCCGTCTCTGGCTGCCGGCTGAGACTTGTTTGATCTCCCGCTCTAATCGTCACTTCCAACTCAACTCGACTACAGCGTTCGGCATCTGCCAAGTCGCTACAAGGCGGCTCTCGGCGGTCAGCCTACACGTGCCCAACCTCAAGTCTGATCTGACGGGAGGGGGCATCCGACTCTATAAAAAGCGCCGACTACGCCGAGGGAGGCGAGGTATAAGAAGGAGACGACGAGCAGGGTTTGCTCAGCACCAACGATGAGCTCTCCAGTCTTTACATCCACCCACGAGGAGCCCTGGACGATTCCTGCTTTGCTCGATGAGGCTCGTCGATTGCAGAAAGAGCTGCCACCGCTGTTTAGTTGGGAGCAGTTGCGTGAGATTATCGGTACAGGGTGAGTTTTTGGGTGATTTTTTCATTCGCTGTACTGGAGCTGCTGAACGTGTTTTGGAGCACGCTCGCGAGCGCTACAGAGCCTCGCTGACACCTTCTGCCTCTCCATCTCCCTCTCCCTTCGCGCGCGCAGACGACTCGACCTCCTCGAGCGGCACCCCTCCCTCGAAAGCCTCTACTCCAATCACTTCAACCCCCTCATCAAATCGACCTACGGTGGTGTGGAAACTTACCTCCGTGCTCAACTGGGCTGGGATCCCTCTGCTGTCCATCCGGATCATTGGTCGAGGGATGATGAGGTGCAAGTTCGGAAGAATGATTGGGCTTATAGTGTACCTAGGGACGTCGAGTGAGTTGTCTTATCCTCTTCCTTTCGAAAGCGAGCGACCGACCGCTGACCCTAGCCATCGCCGAACCGAAACACAGACATTACGTCGTCTGGGTCCCCTCACCTCTCTTCCACCCCCTTCTCTGCACACCACCCCCCTCCAAACCCCCTTCGCCACCTCACACGCCCACCACCTCACGTCCTCTCTTCCCTTCGACCTCGGCGCCGGTCGCGGTCAAAGGCTCGTGGGAGCATGTTTCCCAGTATGGTTTGTCGGGAGTGACGGGGTTCGAGGGAGAGGTGCAGGAGGGCGGGGAGGAGAAGCCAGAGAGGGAGATTGAGGCGTTTGTGAAGAGGAGATGGAGCGAGGGGGATTGGGAGACGATGTGGTGAGTTTCGGGCTGAGCTTACTTTGCTTCGCTTGGGGACTTGAGAAATCGCGCGCTGACTCGTTGGTGGTTGAATAGGTTCGCCAACCCCCCCTCGTTGCAGTCGGTTAGAGGACTCGCTCATTTTCATGTCCTGGTTCGGCGGAAGGGGGAGAGGACCGAGGCTTGAGGGCGGTAGAGTAGAGCTTGAGTTGTGTTGAGACGTGTAGATCGAACGGAGTATAGTAGTATAGTAGTCGATTGATTGTAGAGGTGCATGTACAGTCCTTTGCTTGTGAGGTCGAGCAGACAGCCCTCGAGACCGGTGAGCGAGAGGGAGCGCCGAAAGAGCGAAGCGAGGTCTGTTGGCCATTGGGACTTCTGCGAGACGAGCGGAATTCTCGTACTGTTTCGCTACAGCTCTCTGCAACATCTCCGACGAACCCCTGAACTCGCATCTTTTTGAGGCTCGAGCCTTGAATTCGCTCCTCTTGCTTCGACCTCATCGTTCCGCCTCGTCACCTCGCCTCGTCGTCGCTCTCGCTTGCTCGTACAAGGATGTCCAACGATTCAGCTACAACTAGTAAACTCGCTTTCGTCTCTCGACTGCCTCCCAAACCTCGCTGCTCCTCTCCTCCCTCTCACGTCGAGTCCGACCACTCTCATTCAATCCCACCCCTCCCACCCAAGTTGTACCTCATCATCCTCTCTCACCTCCCCATCGGCCAATCAATCACCATCTCAACCCTCATCTCATCCTCTCTCGTCTCTCGCGCCTTTCGTGTAGCAGCCTCCCTCCCCTCCCTTTGGTCCCCTCATCTCTCCCACTTCTTCCCTTCCAACCCACCTCATTGGGTCCAATTGCCCTCGACCTGCGATACTGACGACCAAAAATTCCTCAACAAACTCTTTGGGAGGGATCGAAAGCCCAACTTGGAAGGCAAGGAGGGGTTTAGAATTCGCTGGCAACTGCTTCGCTTTGTGGAGGGTCATTGGAAGAGGTTGATCAAGGAGGGGAAGGGCAAGTTGGGGTCTTTTGATGTACTCTGTGCTTTGCGGAAGATGGTTTGGAGGGATATGGCCGAGTTGGCGAGTTCGGCGGGGGAAGAGGAGTGGAGGGAATCGCTTACGAGGAATTATTGGGTGCATGAGGTGATGAGGTCGATAGAGAGGAGGAAGGCAGCGAGGATTTGGAGAGGGATCGATAGTGGGGATCTTTGTGGGAATATGCTCGATCGCTTGCAGTGGGGGACGGCTTGCTTTGCTGCCTTCGCCGAGGGAGATATTGGGGAGGTGAGTTGAGTCGTTACCTAGCCTACCTCTCAGCCCGCCGAGAGCTGTCTTGATTCCCCTTCTTCGAATAGACCCACCACCACTTCCATCGCCTCTTCACCCTCATCGAACAAGGCGTCATTGATCAAGTCCCCAATCCATTCAACGAACTCGACTCCCTCCCCTCCGACGCTCCCGAGTTCATAATCCACGCCCAACTCCTCCAATGCGCCGAAACCATCTTCAACTCAATCCGCCAACAACTCGCAATGAAGCACGTTCAACCTCGAGCTTCAAACTCGACCGAGGCTCAGCACTCCGAGCTCGACGGCGTGAGTTGAGTTCCCTTCTCCGAGCCGTCGAGATCTTTCGCTAACCCTCCCCCGCGGCTCGCAGTGCTTCCTCAACCTCCTCTACCACGACTCTCACCTCAGTCTCCTCCACTACCAACGCTCCGTAGCTCTCTACCTCGCCCTCGAGGAGCGCGGCGCCTTTCTCTCTGAGCTCAAGCCCTACTGGGAAACTCTCTGCGCTCATCAACCTCCTATCGCCGATCTCACGCTTTTTACCAATATCCTCATCTCCGTCGCTCAGGGATTTGAGGAGCAATACCTCGTCCTCCAGCCGACGGAGGAGAGCGGGGTCGTGAGAACTTGGATGGTTCAACCTGGGTTGGAGAGCGGGGGTAGTGAGAGTGAGAGTGATAGTAGTGAGGATACTGAGTCGTCTCAGAGCAGCCTTCATAGGGAGAAGAGGAGGATCGTCGAAGCTCGCTGTTTGCTCAATGTCCTGACGGGGGAGGCAAGGCTCGAATCGGTCATTAACGAGAAGGAGGTCTACCTCTCTCCTTGTGAATCGGTGAGCTCTCTCTTCTTCTTCTTCTCTCTTTACGGCTCTCTCGCTCTACGCTCGAGCTAACCCTCTCTCACCTCCACTCCAGATCCGCCATCTCGCCCTCTCCATCCACCGCCTCTCCCTCACCAGCACCACCCCTCCCTCCGGCCGCATAACCCGCGAACTCGCCCTCTACGCCTCCCTCCTCGTCCCCTCCGTCATCTCCAAGCCCTACACCGGCCCCACCGCCGTGATCCATCTCACCTCGGCAGCACTCAAGCTCGCCAAGCACGTAGGTCGGTACTTTCCTTTTGATGTGAGTTTGTTGGAGATGGCGGTGTTGCCGTTAGTTTGGGGGGAGTATGCGAGAGGGAGGATTGAGCGGGTTGTTAGGGAGGTGAAAGAGAGGGATGGGGTGGGGGAGAGGAGGAGGTGGGGAGAGAAGGAGATGAAGGGTGCGGTGGGCATGTTGTGCGCCCGGAGGAGGAGGGAGGAGGAGGTGGGGTTGGGAGTGGTGGTTGGGTGGGATTTGGAGTTTAGTGAGGATACGTGTGGTGAGTCGGGTCTGGATTCGAGGAGGAGACAAGAGAAGCTGATCTCTTCTTTCTCCCACAGCCCGCCTCGGCGAAACCGAATCGCACGTCGTTCCCTCGATCCTCCTAGCAGGGAAGCAGCAGCCTTTCTACCACGTCGTACGTCCCCTACAACCCCCTCTCTTCGCCGCTCATTCCTGACCTCCCTCTCCCTCTCCTTCTAGATCTGGTCAAACCCCCCCTTCGCCTCGCACCTCCCCATCACTTACCACGCCGAAGAATCACTGCAACTCGACCTGCGCCCGGGAGTCGATTTCGGACAGGAGGAGCTCGATGAGCTGCAGGTGGTGCATGAAGTTGGGAGATGGTTTGGAGCGTGCGCGATGAAGGAGAATGGCCGCGCCGAGGAGGTGGAGTGTAGGTTTTTGCCTAGCAAGGAGTTGAGGGAGATGTACCCTGATGATGAGGTTTGGGAGTGGTGATGAGGTGGAGCTTGTAGGGGTGCAATGTGCCGAGGGCGATTCGGGTGTAGTTGATGGGCGAGGTGGAGAGATGGAGGCGTGAGGTCTTCGCCGAGATGCGAGCTGTACGGGACTCGGCGCTTCTTAGACAACGGGGAGGGTGAGCAGCAAGGTGCAAAGGCTGGACTGAAGACCTCTCTGCTCGCCCTGCAGCCAAGATTGAGGTGCAAAGCTGCCTCCTTCGCCCGACTCGACTTGACGCTCGAGCAAGCTGCTCCTCCTTTCCCTCCTCGCTCATCTCGCTTTTCTCGTTTTCTCGACACGGACAGGTGCAACAGTACGATCAAGCGCAACACATCTTAGCAGCTCCTGCTCCCCTTCGCTACTGCACCACTGCGGCTACTCGCAAGCACACTCAGCCTTGAGCGGCTCTTCGACTCCCCTCAGTCGACAACTAGCTTCGCAGGCTGGCGGGTTTGACCCCTTTCGCACTCGGCCAGCTGGCGGCGCAGCAAGTAGTACTACAGAAACTCCCGCACCTTCGACTTTGGACTCAACTCGACCTCGACCCACCAGCCTCTTGCCGTTTGCGGCGAGTCGACGACTCCATCTCGACGAGGCACCTCGAGTAGGGGAGTAGAAACTTGCTTATTGCAGGTTTGAACCGCAATAGCACTCGACTAGACTCGACCTCACCGTTGCTCGCTCGCCCTGGCAAAAGCGAAGCTGGCCGCCTTTGCGCTCGCTCGTCTCCCAGCCACCTCGTTCGCCCAGTTTCTCTTTCAGTACCTTCGCCTTTCCCGCTCGTCTGTCGCAGGTCGTCAGCAGCGTATTCCTCGTTTTACACCTCGTCGTCCTTTCCTCCATCCTCGTCGTCGTCGTTTTCTTCTCTCGGTCTAGCCGTCCACAATCGGCTTTCGCATCCTCCCTCGCTCCTCGCCCTTTCCTTTGTCGACTCTCTTCCAGCCGACTCAGCAAGCAAGCAAGCAAGATGCGCCCCTCCACCGCTGCGACGCTCGCTCTCGTCCTCAGCGCCTCTACCACCGCTGTACAAGGCGCTTCTCCCCCACCCGAAGGAGGGTCAATTCAAGCTCTCTTGACTCGCTACTCTGCTAGAACCCACAAGGCTTTGCCACTTGACGCCATCCCCAAGGACCTCAAGGTCAATGGAACGGCTGCTGTAGGAGTAGTGGGCAATACTACGGTCCTCGTCGTTCCCGTCGTTCCCAAGAATGAGACGGCCTCGGTGCAGAACCCCAAGGGTGAGTCTTCTCGTCTCGCATCGCTGGAGGGAGCGCGAGAGGATGGGTGGCTGACGAGCCTCGATCTATTCTAGCTGCTACCAAGCTCGTCAAGCGCACCAAGGCCAAGAAGGAGGAGGACCTCGCCGTCGAGAAGCGTAGCTTCGTTATCGACTTTTCGGTCGTCGAGGAGCCTTCTTCCACCGCCGTCGCCAACCCTTCTCCCTCGGTCCTCGCGGCCGCTCAGGAGGCCATCGTCATCCTCTCTTCGGTTCCCAGCGAGTTGGCACTCCCCGTCGCTTCCTCGACCGAGGAGGCCAGCTCGTCCACCGCTCGGGTTCGCAAGCCTTACAACCCTGCTCACGCCAAGCATAACAGGAGAAACGACCTTTCGCACGATAACCGTCGGCGTTGGGTTTGGTCCAACTCGGTGATTCAGGATGGAGATGAGGATGCCCCTCCCGCCGGATCTAACGAGGACCTCTTGACTCGTGAGTTGTATGATCTACAGTCGGTCGAAGGAAGTCTTTGCTAACCTCTTATCCCTCACAGCTGGCTCAACCGTCGACCTCAACACCCCCTCCGTCACCCTCACCCCTCCCTCCTACTCCACCTCTCGCGCCGCCAAAGTCGCCGTCGAGAGCGCCCACTCGGCTCGCTCTTCCTCCAAGTCCTCCTCTTCGGCCTCTCAATCCTCCTCGGCCTCAGCCGCCGCCCGCAAGGCTCACTCGGCGTCCAAGTCGTCCGCTTCGGCGTCAAAGAGCCAATCCTCTTCCGCCTCCCGCTCGGCAAGGAGTTCGTCCAAGTCGGCTAGCTCGGCAGCAGAGGAGGAATCCTCTTCCTCCAAGTCGTCGGCTACCGCTGCCGCTCGTGCCGCTCGCACTTCCTCCAAGTCCTCCTCTTCGGCCTCCTCCTCGTCGTCCTCTTCTTCCGAGCGCGCCCACCGCCCTCCCCGCACCTCCGCCACATCGTCGACGACCCCATCCAACGCCGCCGCTCGTACTCCTCGCACTCCCAAGCCTACCACCTCCGCCTCAGACGACTCAGTTGCGCAGGTCGCAGCTCTCCAAGCTCAGGCAAAGGCAAAGGTGCATACTACCATCCTTGCTTCGAGGATCAACCGCGCAAAGGCGAGGATGCAGCCTACGGACGTTTTGGTCGAGGATGATGAGGGCCTTGAGGAGGAATACTCTTACTACCCTGAGGAGGATGAGGAGGAGGAGTTTGATCTCCAGTACTAGATAGTGTAGCCCCCTCCCTCATCGTGTAGCCCTTTCCTCTCTTTCCTAACACTCGTGTTTAGCAGCCTTGTAGCCCGGCCCCCCCGCTCCCCATCTTGTTCGTTCCCTCCCCCCCTCGTTTGCAAATCATCATCGTAATTCGTTCTATTTCTTTGTCTCGGTGAAGGAGAGGTGAAGCGAGAGAGGTGTACCGGAGAGACGACCATCAGCTCGACATCTGCAGCGAAGGCTGGCGGAGCTCGGCGCCGAAAAGGATCGCCTTCAGCTTGCTGCTCCTCTCCAGGCGGCTCCGGTTCTCTACCAACGAGTCAGAGACGAAAGTTACACTTTTCTCCCTCTGTCACATGAACAACCAGCAAGTCAAGCAGCGAGACACCCTCGCCGAAGGATGCCGGCAAGGGGATCAAGTTCTCGTCGACCTCAAGTGCTCCTGCAACTGGCTGCAGAACCCGCGGTACGGTCTAGAGGTGTAGAACGTCTTTTCTCTTGGGAGCTCGAAATCGAACCCATGACGACCTCCGACGCTCCGGGGTGGCCGAGAAACGACGTGACTGGACGCGCCGAGGCCAGTCTTGCCAGCCGCGGACGATTTGTAGGCCGATGTAGCGTGTTAGAGATGAACTGGCTGACTTCACGCAGAGTTGGAATTGTTCTGCAGCTTGCAGGCTTTTCAAAAATATTGTTGACCTACAGAAAGCCCGGCTGTTAGTGTACATACGACTCGGTCGTCGCGCCAATTGGCTCGGAGGAGACAGGCGTGATCTGCACCCCAGTCCAAAAAATGGGATTAAATCCCAATTTTTTGGACTTTCCATCGATACACCTCTATCACCGGAAATCAAGGAGCGGCGAGCCGTAAAGGAGCAGGAGAGCTCGGCGATGAGGTTGTCGACCTACCAAGACCCCCCTTCGACCCAGTATGCACCTCTAGCAGCCTGCCCCGTCCCCTACATGGCCTGCCACCCTCGTTTGCAGTCGGAGCACGTCGCGCTCAGGGCTCGGAGAAGTCGGGTTGGCCAGCCAGCGTGACCTCAAGAGGGCTGAAGGCCTTTCGTCCCTCTTTCTTTCCTTCACTTCACTCTTTACCGAGTTTGCTCTTACATCTTCTTCCCCCCCTCTTCGTGAGCTTGCCTCTTCCCATCTCCTACAACTCCCCTTCGCGCGAGCTGACCTTCGTTCGCTTCCCCCGGTCTCTCTTCTTCGCCGTCGCCGTCGTCGTTTCATTTCGTTTTCGCCAGCTTCCGCCTTCCGCACTACAGCACTACTATCATCATGCCTGGACGCCAATCCCCTCACCGCACTGGAACCCCCGGCCGCAACGGCTTCGAGGAGCAGGGAAGCCATCTCGATGGGTGAGTCCTTTCTTGCCTTCCTGTGCATCGTTAGCAGTCATTGGAAGCACCACTGTACTCTCAAGGAGTGTCAGTGCGAGCAGCGCGTCGGTTCTGTACCTCATCACTGCTGCTGAGGGCCCCCAAGCCTTCATCCTTGAGCGTGATCGAGGTCAGGTGCCTCCAACTCGAGGGTCGAAAAGCCAGCGGGAAGGGCTACAGGCCATCGGGCAGCAGCTGGCGATACCTGTAGCAATGCAGATTAATTTCAGCTACCGCGCGACCCTCTTTGCTTGGTCGTCGGTGCTCAGCGGTCGTCTCAAGGACATACCCCACTGCGTCATGCCGCGGCCCCTCCCTCGGGTCTTGAGGGCCCCCGAGGAGCTGTAGTGGACTAGGAAACAGCCCTCTGCACTCTCGACTACAACCCACGCTCATCGAACCCAGCTGACTTGCTTCCCATCCTTCGCAAATTGACAGACCCGAGGCTTCGTACGGCCTTCTCGGCAAGGATCTTGGATTCTTCTCGTCCGCTGGATTCGACATGGACAAGATCCACCTTAAGCGCAATGCCCCCGTCGCCCAGCTTTACGAGGATGCCGTCAAGTTCGAGGGAGCCGTCATCTCCGCTTCGGGAGCTCTCATCAACTTCTCGGGAAAGAAGACTGGTCGTTCGCCCAAGGACAAGCGTATCGTACAGGAGGAGACCTCCAAGGATGACATCTGGGTGAGTTTGAAACCTCGGCCGCCGGCTGGGAACTGGATCCCGAGAAGTAGCAGACGGCAGAAAGCTGATCCTCCATTTCGCTTCTCAGTGGGGACCTGTCAACCTCGCCATGGATGAGCACACTTTCGAGATCAACCGTGAGCGTGCCATCGACTTCCTTAACACTCGTGAGAACGTCTACGGTGAGTTTAACTCGGCTCTTTCCACCTCTCGGCTCGAGCTAACTCTTCGCCTCCCTCTCCTAGTGTTCGATGGATTCGCTGGATGGGATCCCAAGTACCGCATCAAGGTCCGCGTCATCTGCGCCCGTGCCTACCACGCCCTCTTCATGCACAACAGTGAGTCACGGCAGAGGATTCGAATTCGCTACTTTCTTCGGGCGAGAGCTGACCCTTTCTCTCCCTTTCGCAGTGCTTATCCGCCCTACCGCCAAGGAGCTCGAGGAGTTCGGAGAGCCCGACTTTACTATCTACAACGCTGGACAATTCCCCGCCAACCGTTTCACCGCTGGAATGACCTCGTCTACCTCGGTTGAGGTCAACTTCAAGCGCAAGGAGATGGTCATCCTGGGAACCGAGTACGCTGGAGAGATGAAGAAGGGTATCTTCTCCGTCATGGTTGGTCTTTCTCGCATCCTTTTTACCTTTTCCGACCCGTGCTAATTTGCCTCTCTACCCGCCCACAGCACTACCTCCAGCCTGTCAAGTTCGGCAACCTCTCGCTCCACTCCTCCGCCAACGAGGGACCTAACGGCGACGTTTCGCTCTTTTTTGGACTCTCGGGAACTGGAAAGACCACCCTCTCGGCCGACCCCGCTCGCAGCCTCATTGGAGACGACGAGCACGTCTGGGCCGACACTGGAGTCTTCAACATCGAGGGAGGTTGCTACGCCAAGTGCGTTGGCCTCAACGCCGAGAAGGAGCCCGATATCTACAACGCCATTCGCTTCGGATCCATCCTCGAGAACGTCACCTACGACTACGCTACTCGCGAGCCCAACTACGAGGACACCGGAAGTGAGTTCGGCTCGCTTAATCTTCTACTCTCGCTTCCCTTGCTCATTCTACTCCTCCCGCACACAGTTACCGAGAACACTCGTTGCGCCTACCCCATCGAGTACATCAACAACGCCAAGATCCCTTGCATGTCGTCGGCTCAGCCAACAAACGTCATCTACCTGACCTGCGACGCTTTCGGTGTTCTCCCTCCCGTCTCCCTCCTCACCTCGGAGCAGGCTCAGTACTGGTTCCTCTCTGGTTACACCTCCAAGACCCCCGGAACCGAGGATGGAATCACCGAGCCCTCGCCCACTTTCTCGACCTGCTTCGGCGCTCCCTTCCTCACCCTCCACCCCTCGCGTTACGCCACCATGCTCGCCAAGCGTATGGCCGAGCAGGGATCCAAGTGCTGGCTCGTCAACACTGGATGGACCGGAGGAGCCTTCGGCGTTGGAAAGCGTTGCCCTCTCAAGGGTGAGTCGTTCTCTCACGCGCGATGGTCGTAGAATCAGGCGCTGACTCTCTCCTTCTACTACTACAGTCACTCGCTCCATCATCGACGCCATTCACGATGGATCGCTCGCCAAGGCCGAGTACGTTACCTCGCCCGTCTTCAACCTCGCGACCCCTACCTCCATCCCCGGTAACCCCGAGGTTTCCTCCACTCTCCTCGACCCTTCCAAGGCCTGGGCCGACCGTGCCGCTTTCGACGCTCAGAACGAGAAGCTCGCCAAGATGTTCGATACCGCCTTCGCTCGTTACGCCGCCGATTGCTCGCCCGAGGTCGTCGCTGCTGGACCTAAGCTTTGAACGGTCGAACGGGAAGAGAAGGAGTGAATGGACTATTGTACAACTTGCACACATTTTTCGTTTTGCCAAGCAGCAGTTATACCACCAACATCTTGTGTTCGGCGCGAGATTGAGCGATCCCAGGCGAGCGCCGAGAAGTGTGCGCGAGACTGCTCTACTTCGCTATAGACTCTCAGCGAGCTACAGAAATCCTCTTCGTGCTGCCAAGGCGTCTCTTGCTAAACCCGTCGACTCTCGAGCAAGAGCGACCGCCTTCGCCGCGAAACGGCTCTCGCTCCTCCTCATCTGCTCGCTTTCCTCCCTCGACGTCGGGCTCGGCATGGCTCAAGTGAAGCCTTCTGCTACACCAGAAGCACCATCCTACGCCTGCATTCACTGCTCTCAGCCCGTTGCTTCCCTCTGTGAGCTCACAAACAGCTCGTCCCTCAAGCAGCCCAAGCTGACCTCCCTGCACCTCAGACATCACCTATTCTGACCCGTCCAACACCTCTTTGCTTCAATGTCCATCCTGCGGCCATCTCTTGGACATCTACACGACGCTCACCTTCCCAGTGCTGCTCGTCGACCTTCTCCTGTTTAAGCAGCGCGTGTACCGTCATTTGCTGTCAAATCGAGGGAGCGGGGATAGGGAGGAAAGAGCAAGGGAGCGGTATCAAAGTATGTGGAGGGTTGGAGCCGTGGTGGTTGGATTGGACGCTTGTGAGTCGCGGCGGAAGGTGAGAGAGACGGTTTGAGAGCTGACTACTTGTCTGCAGATATTCGATGCGTTAGTGCGGGACCGCTGGAGAGTGCAGCACCGTTCAGGCTGTTTGCTAGGACGCTGGGGTATTGCTTGCTCGGTGAGTCGGAGCAGGAGAGCTTGCCCCCGCCGTCGCTGATCTCTGGTCACTGATCTCTTGTCGCGCAGAAACCCTCTCACTACACGCCTGCATAGCTCTAGCATCCGCTATCTTTCTCACCTTCACCCGTCGCCCATCCTCCAAGTTCTCGTGAGTTGGGAAATGAACGCCGAAGCTTGCTCGCCGACAGCTGACCACCGCTCTTCTCATCAAACAGCCGCTCCAGCCTCACTCTCCTCCCCCTCACCCTCTTCTACACCGCTCTGCCCACCCTCTTCCTCCTCACCATCTCCTCCCTGATCTGGCCCGCCGAATACTCGCCAACCCCCTCCACTCCGACGACCGAGAACCCTTCGCTCGAGAGCCTCCTCGGACCAATCGCGACCTCACCAACACTCAGAGCGGGTCTCAAGAAGCTCAGCTGGCTCAGCAGGGAGCATTTGAAGAGTGGGGTGTCGAGAGTGGGGAATGCGAGTGGATGGGCGAACGAGGCGCTGCTGAGGAAGGGAGTGGGAGGGAGTAGCGCCGTGGTGGGGGTCTCGGGTGAGTTCAAAACTGTGATTGAGAGCTATTTGTGATTCGAGAGTCTTCTGCTGACCTTTTCTCGATCTACAGCCCTCCTCAATACCTCAAAACGGCGGACGGTCGCCATCCTTCTCCTCGCGTGGAGCTTTCACCTCGTCGTCTTGCATGTCGTAGATCCGCTACTGATTTAGTTACGGTGCTGTTCATTACCATGCATCGCCCCTCTCACGGTCGAAGAGTGAGGAGTAGGAGGGAAAGAGAGGGAGAGCAGCGAGAGTTCGGTCGAATGAGGGGTTGACCAAGTGCTGCAGGGTGTTGTAGGGAAGTAGAAGGGCTTTCTAGTGAATTCTTCAGCATCCATACAGTCCTACATCACCTCACTCCCTCTCCTCGCCCCTCTCTCGTCCTCTTGCCCTTCAACTCGAGGACCGAGCGTCTGTTGGCTTGCTCTCTCCCTCCCGCCATCACTTGCTCGTCTCACCGTTTCGCTTCTTCGACAGCTCGCTCGATTAGGACAAGACTACAGCTCACCAGTACACCTCTACCATCTTCGCCCACTCGCTCGCCGCTGCTGGATCGCTCGCTTTTGAAGCTCGAAAAGAAGGGAGTCGCGCTGTGACGAGAGAGGCTGAAGCTGCTGCTGCTCAGCGTCGTTGGTTGCGGTTGAAGGTGAGTTCGTTTGAGACAGGTAGAGGTGCTGTAGGCAAGCAGTCGGTGAAGAGGGAGGGGGACCGCGAGCGGCGAGGAGGGGACGAGGGTCAAGCCTTGTCGGTGAGGCAAGACACCCCGAGTGGAGTATTGGAGAGGCCTCAAAATGTTACGATACGAGCTACAAGCTGACCCTTTGCCCCCCACTCGCAGACCAAAGCTTTCCCTTCCTCTCGCCTCTCCCTCCCCCTCTCGCTCGTTTCGAAATGGCCGTCATTCAAGATCTCCCGGTCGAGCTCCTCATTCGTATCCTCGAGCTGATGGTTCAAGATCAAAGCTTCTATACGCTTGTCTGCGAGGCGAGAGACAGCCTCACCAGCACGGCTCTCGTCGCCCGAAGCTGGCGAGCTCCGTCGCAGGAGCTGCTGTCGTCGTGTCTCGAGTTCGCCAGTCAAGCAAAGACGTGGCACCGCTACCTCAGCAAGCTCCAAACTTCTGCCAACCCTCAATTGAAGCATGTGAGGCGACTGAAGCTGGAGGTTTGGAACGTCCGCTCGGCAAATGAGCAGCTCGCTCTCCTCCAGCAACACCGGGTGGACCTGCAGGAGCTTCGCGTGTACTACCGCAAGTTGGAACTCGAGCCTTGGCGTGTCTACTTCCTCGCTGGTGAGCAGGCCAGTGTCGATCAGCGTGCGCCGAGCGATAATTGACCGATTGCTCCTCGGCCAGGACTTCGACGATTGGAGCTTTGCACATCCATCGAGACGGACAAGGGCTTCAATCTACCCTTTCCTATTCTGCTGGAGACCCTTCACATCAGCTCATCCGCACCCGAGATCCCCTCCTTCCTCCTCCCCGTCTCAACCGTCGCTCCTCGCCTGACCAGCCTCGAGCTCGACTTTCCCGATCATGGCCTCTCCAGCTCATTCAACGCGCCTTTGAGGAACCTAGCTCCACAGCTCACTCAGCTCACGGTGCAGTTTCCTGACCCCTACGAGCGCACCCCCGAACTCATGCGCCGAGTTTTCTCAACTCTCGACCGCTTCCTCCCCTCCTGCACCTCAATCACCACCCTCTCTCTGCGCCACACAACGTGTTCCGAGCTCAATCAAATCCTTTCTCACCTCTCCAACCCTCTCACGCTTCTCGAAACCTTCGAATGCCTCGGTCTGGACGAAAAGGGGGAGCGACTGCCCAAAGAACTCGCCGAAACTTTCGATCTCCCTTGCCTCGCTCGACTCAAACGCTGGAGGTTCACGAGGACCTTCAAAGAGGGGCTCACTCTCGGTATGAAACCCATGTACGGACGTGCTGGAAAGGCATGGCGAGCAGCTTGCCGAGCGAGAGGAATTGAGCCTCGAGCCGAACGCCGCTACTTCACCGGTGAGCCGTTTCTTTCCCTTCGCAGTGGTTTGAAGTGTAGCTCACAACGCTCTCCAACTACAGATTAGCTTGTGGCGAGATGCTTGACTGGAGAAGGCGTGAGTTTTCGAACGCCTGAGCTCGGCGATTCGGCGCTGACTTCGCCTCACCTCACAGGAAGTCGAATGAGCTACAACGGCGAGTTGTAGACGTTTATCAAGTGTAATCGAATACCCTCTCTTACAACTCAGCACTTGACGGCTTCAAGTTCCGGCCGCGGTCTACGCCGAGCTGTCGGCTCTGCGGAGCGGCTGCTTTGCAAAGATCTTCGTTCGGCGTACGTGGTCGGAGAAGGGCGAAGGAGCGATACCACTACCAAGTATACATTGCGATGCGGGGAGTTCGTCGGCGAAGAGCGCCGCTGCTGTTCGCAACGAGCGCCGCTCCCGTCTCGAGCTTCGGCGTCCGAGAAGTGAAGGGGTGCTTGCATCGGCGGAGGATGGTGGATATGCTGGGCGTTAGTTTTCCCGAACAATGATTGAAGGCATGAAATGAAGGTTAAGAGATGAAAGGCCAGAGCTTGATGCTTTGGATGGCCTGAGCACGATGATCCTCGACAACGAGGTCAACGCCGAGCAAGCGTCGAGGAGGAGAGAAGAAGGACGGGTACAGGAAGAAGCCTTACGACGATGAAATCATCAATTGCTTGCCACGCCTAATACAGCTTAGTTAGCTGGGCGTGCAAGGTCGCGTGCAAGTGAAGCAGTTGGGCCCTGACCCCAGTTTCTTGCTCGGCGCTCGTCCTTTGCTCCCTTTCTCCCCTTCTTCCGCCGAGCTGGGGCCGAGTCGAGGTTTTGATGGCATTTATCCTGACTCTGTAGCTGAATCGGCTCCGCTACAGCCATACGCTGGCTCTGTATCGCACAATGAAAGATCTACAGCACCTTGGGGTGAGCGATCAGAAGCGCGGGGGAAAAGGAGACTAACGAGAAGCTGTCCTCTTGTACCGACAGCTTTTCTTCTTTGCGCTTCACCTTTGCCCGTTGTTTGCACCACAGCACAACATCCCTTTCGAGCTCGAGCCGTGTCCGTGGCCCCCGCCCCTCCATCGTCTGCTCCTCGCGCTCAGCTCCCTCCTTCAGCCACTTGCCGGCCGGCGCCCTCGCTCTTTCGCCCCAGCTCGTGCTCCGCTTGCGCTCAAGCCAGCACACTTGCAGCTTTCACCCCTCGACTACTGAAGTCGGCCGTCTCTCCCCCTCGACTAGCACCTTCCTACTGCCCACCCACCTTCGCGCGCGCCTTGGAAGCAGCGCAAAGCGACCAGCAGCAGCAACAACATGGATCCTGGATCGGCTTGGGCCAACCTCACTTCGCAAACAAGGAGGACCAAGGGGGATGTACCACCACCACTCGTGAGTTTGCAGCGCGTTACAAGACTCGAGCAGCTCCGAGAAGTCCATCGCTGCTCCTTGCGCCGAGCGCTCACTGACTTTGGGATTCTACTCGTCGCGCAGGTCGGTGCATCGGTTACGACCTTGGGCGATGCCATCTATGTGTTCGGTGGGAGACCAGTATCAAGCAGGGAGATGATCAGCAGCCTCTACCGCCTCAACCTTCGCACTCTCTTCTGGGATCGCATCTCCCCTTCGCCGCACTGCGGTGAAGACGAGCACGACGCACGGCCATCGCCCGCACCTCGTTACTTCCACTCTGCAGCAGCTTGGGAGCATCGACTCGTCTTTTACGGTGGACAGGGATTCGTTCCCCCGACTTCGGAGGAGGAGGAAGGCCATCTCGAAACGCTCGACGACGTCCTCCTGTACGATACCGTTTCAGGTCAATGGAGCGCTCCCTCCCTCACCACGCGACCAGGCGTCGCTGCACCTCAACCTCGCTACGCCCATCTCTCCGTCGTCACCTCCACCGTTTCGGAACCGACACCCGGCTTCGAGCAAGACGAGGCCATCGTCTCGTCGCGCCTTACCATCATCGGCGGGCAGGATTGGGACAACCAGTACCTCGCAGAGATGAGTGTACTCGACTTGGATCGGATGGAGTGGATCGCAGAGGCGTCGTTCGACCGCAGAGCGGGAACGTACCGTTCGGTGGGAGTTGCGCCGAGCGTGACGGTGGAGCCAGCGGTGGAGGCGCAGGCTGTAGGAGAGCCAGTGGTTCGCTCGAGCTACTCCATCCCCATCTCTGAGGAGAAGGGAGAGCCCGTCATGGTCTTCAGCAACACCAATTTCGTCAAGTGAGTTCTCGAGCGCCGAACTCCCCTCTCGGCCGAGCTGACTTTGAGTCGCTTCTACAGCCCACGACGCGAGCTCGACTTCATCCCTTCACCAGTAGAGTCACTCGCTCGACCACCCTACTTCTCCGTCGCCGACCGAATGATTGGCGACGCCGGCCTTCCTCCCGGCATTCGCTTCCCTCAAGCTTACGCCTGCGGTCGCCATCTCATCGTCTCGGGTCTCAACGTCGCTACTCCCATCTCCGAATACGCCATTTGGTCGCTCGATTTGGGAGCCTCGGGAGCTTCGGGCGCCATGGAGAACGATGTCGACCTTCGCTGGTCGTCGATCGCCGCCGGCAACGTACTGTCGAGCGGCAGCTGGAATCGAGCGGTGGGATGGAAGAATAACCTCGTCATTCTCGGATCCAAGGACCGAGATATTCTGGAGGACTACAACCATCGTCAGGTGAGTTCGAGGAGACGGAAGACGAGGAGAGCTGAGCTGACCCTCCTTCGGCGCAGAACAACTTCGCCCACGTCGCTTTCGTCGATCTCGAGGCTTTCGGCATCTACGAGCCACCAGCTCAGCAGATGACTCCCGGGGCGCAAGCTCTCGGACTCGTCACCTTTTCGCAAGAGTCGCTCGCCGACTACGAGGTGGTCGCCAACGACGGCGAGAGGGTTCGCTGCAGTCGCAAGCTGCTGGAATCACGCTGGAAGTGGTTCCACGAGGAGATGGAGGCGCTCGAGTCCAAGGCGCGCAACCTCACCGACTCGCATGGACGAACGGAGACCCTCAACGACGAGGACGAGGACGATGAGGCGGTCGACCCTCGCCGACCTCAAGCGGCCTTCCGACCGGCTTCGCGCAACATGTTCCGCTCCAGCTCTTCCCAATCAGATCACCACTCTCCTTCACCTTCCATCTCCACCCACCCCGGTCGTTCCATCTTCCCCATCTCCCTCCGGTCCCTCACCCTCCCACTCGACGCTCCCGCCGCACGCGCCCTCGTCCAATACTTCTACACCCTCTCACTTTCCACTCCTCTTCAACGATCCGTCAACATCCTCACCACCCTCCTCATGTTCACCAAAACGCACGATGTCATCCCCGGCTTACGAGCCCTCGTCGTCCATGCTCTTCACGAGTCGATAGATTCGGAGAACGCCCCTCGTATCTACGAGTCGGCAGCGCTCGCTGGTTCGGTTGCGCTGCAGGTTTCAGCGCTTAGGTCGATGATGGCGGTGAGTTTAGCTTGAGTAGGCCGAAGAGGACGACCGCTGACTGGCTTCGCTTTCGCAGGTTCGGCGCCCTTCGCTTGCGGGGAGTGATACCCTTCCCCAGCCCGGTCAATCGCTGCAGAACCGTCGCCCTTCGGTTCAAACGATCGAGAGCGATACGAAGAGTAGTCGACTGCATTGTGAGCCCTCTCTCTGCCTCTGCTTCTCTGCGCCGGCCTGACCCCCCCTTCGCCTCGCAGACAACCCAACTCGACTCTCGGCGCAGTCTGGCCCCGACATCGACAACGGCTCGCCTTACCTCCAACCCTCCAGCCCATCCGACTACCGTTACTCGCCTTCACCCTCTCCATCGTCGGCTCCTCACTCGCCGCTCCCTCTCCCTCCAACCTCGGCGCTTCCCTCACCGCCGACCTCCGCTCTCCCTTCTCCACCCATCTCCTCCTTCCCCTCGCCACCACTCACCGCTAGCAACCGCGAGTCAGTAGCCACCACCAACTCGGGCAACTCGCTCTACTCCCTCTCGGACGTCATCGCCGCCATTGGTCCTCCCAAGCCCGCCAACGCTCCTCGCGCCTTCCCTTCTCCTCCACCACCACCAGCACCGACGACTAGTACTCCCGCTCGAGTCGCCGAAGCATGGCGTGAAGGCGAGGAGCGTGAGCGCCAACAGCGCTTGGAGAACGCCAGGCTCGCGGCCGAGGCAGCGGCGGACAAGGCGGCTAAACCTCTCAACTCGATCCCCGAGCATCGAAGCAGGACGAGCTCGCATCAGGAGAACGATAGCGCTTCGCTTAGGACGACTCAGAGCTCGGATAGTGGTGGGAACAAGTCGATCGTCGTGCCCAAGGCGGTCGTGACCAACGTCGCGGTCAAGGCGAAGAAGGGCTTCTTCTCCTCCCTCACCGCCATGCCGACGATTCACAACGCTCAAGGAGGGATGGCGCAAGTGCCCATGGGACAGGCCGCGCCAAAGAAGATGTACCCCGCCCCTCAACCTCGTTACGCCCCTCCGACGCCGAAGTACAAGGACAAGGGCAAGGATAAGGGAAAGAAGGGCTCATCGCCGAGTATCAGCGGCAGCGAGGGATCTGGTGGGTTCCCTTTCCTTTCTATCTCGTAATTCGAACTCTCGCTGACCCTCCGTTAGACGCCAGCTCGATCCTAACCGTCTCAACCAACGCGCCGAGCTCCATTAGCCCTCTCACTCCTCCACCACTCCCCTCTTCCACTCCCCTCTCCTCCACCACCCCCTCGGGAGGGTACTCCTACTCTTCCACCGCTCCTTCCCATCTCGCCATCCCCGCCAAATCGCCCGTCCCTGCCGCCGAGTCGATGAGGAGTGGAAAGAGTAGCTTTGGGATGAGGTGGGGTTAGAGCGTGCGAGACGGCTTGATGTATACATAGAGCTTTCGCTTTTTTTTACGACCCCTTACGACCCTCGTTTTATTCCCCCTCACATTTATTGTCATACAGATAGAAGGCAGTTTCATCAGTCTATCATGGCGCTTCGGCGATGAGGAAGGAGAGGTTCGCGAAAGGCAGGAGAATGGCGAAAAATGGGCTTGCACGTGAAGAACTACAATGAACAACGAGTGCTCTATCAATGTTGGAGTCTCCCCAGAAGGAACATAGCTTTGAGACTAGTCAGCTCGTCCGCCGCCAGTCGCGAAAGGGAGCGCCAGGCAGGCTTGCTCTCTCACTCCTTCCTCGTCCTTTCGCTTCGTCAGCCGCCGTCGGCGAGTACACCAGAGTAACACCTTCATCGTTCACCGGCTCCCTGGTCTCAAGAGCCATGTCCTTCCTCCCCTTCGCCGGCGGAGAGTTCACTCAACAGCCCGCTAGACCGCTCACTCCCAGCGGCGACGTAGGCAGCAGAACACCCTTCGTACCGGTGCGGAAGCATGGTAAAGGTAGTACATCTCCACCGCCTTCACCTCTCCCGCAACAACTTCAAACTCGCTCCATGGCGCCCACTTCTTCACGCCTCTCGTCGACAGCTTCCGTCGCTTCGACCTCATCGCCTCTCCTCCCTACCACGGCTCACAACGTACCAGCCGTCGCTTATCAAACGACTTCACCACCTCCCGAGTTTCGTACTCCCGCCGTGCCGCGCAAAGTACTCTCAAGCCAACCTCAGCAACAGCAACCACCACAACAAGCTCCCTCCTCGCCTCTCACTTCAGCGCCCAAACTCCGCGCCAAGCTCACACCAGCAGCAACACCAAGAAGGAAGAATTTCCTCCCTGGAACCGAATTCGCCGACGTCCCTACACGCCGAACCGATGGAGGTGGGCACAGTCCCGTCAAGCGCGCTCCTCCTCCTCCCCTCGCTGTAACCCCTTCGACTCCAATGGCACGACCAATGGCTCCTCCCGCTTCGTACGGTAGCTTCCCGAGCTACAGTGAGGATGCTTTTGATATGTCGGCGATGAGTGGAGGGCTTGCTGGGCTCGGAGTTGGATCAAGGATCGCGAGGTCGACTAAGGGGAAGGATAATGTACTGGTGTGCGTTAGGATTAGGCCGCCTGCTGCGAAGCTCGCTGCTGCTACTACGCTGGTGGAGGAGAGGGCTTGGAACGTCGATGAGCAGAGCGGAAGGCTGACTCTCAAGACTGGCCACCCCGAGTTCACGTTCGGTGAGTCTTGTTCTCGCCATTCGCTGCTGAATTATCTGTTAACCTCTTCTACGTACCTCTACCTCCAGACTCGGTCGTCACGGGCTCCGACAACGAGGCCGTCTACGAGGAGGCTGGCAAGGATCTGGTCCTGTGAGAGCTCCTCGCGCTTCTGCCTCCGTTCTCTCGCTCATCTCACTCTCCGACAGTGCGGCGATGGAGGGCTTTGACGCGTGCATCTTCGCCTACGGTCAGACCGCCTCAGGAAAGACGTTCACGCTCGTTAGTCCCCTCCGCCGAGCTCGGTCGCGAGTTTCGCTGACGGCCTCCTCTCACTCAGACCGGTAACCCCGCCAACCCTGGTATCATCCCTCAAGCTGTCACCGAGATCTTCACCTACATCCGCGAGGTGAGCTATCGGCTTTTGCTTCCCACTCACGCGTCGATTTGACTGACCTCTTTGACCTGCAGCACCCCGAGCAAGAGTTCCTTCTCCGAGCCTCTTACCTCGAGATCTACAACGAGACGCTCAAGGATCTTCTAGCACCCGAAACTGGTCCTCTTCGCGTTCGCCAGGATGAGAAGGTGAGTTCGGCTCCTTGGCTTTCGCTACTCACCTCTTTCTGCTGGGTAGAACCGAGTCTCACCTCACTTCGCACCCACAGAAACGCTTCTTCGTACACCCTCTCCGTGAAGAGGTCGTCACCGGCGAGGCTCAGGTCGCTGCTCTCCTTCGGCGAGGAGAAGCGAATCGCAGTGTCGGCCAGACCGACTTCAACGAGACGAGTTCGCGATCGCACAGTCTTTTCCAGATGGTGCGCGCCTTTCCCCTTTCGCTTTCGTGCCGCTGTTGACCGCTCCGTCCTCTCACAGACCATCGAATCTCGCGACGATGCGCCTGGCTCCCCTCCTCCTTCCGCTACACCACTTCGACCAAAGACGCCTAACGGCCCTCGTCTCTCGCCTGGAGCAAATGGAGCGGTGCGGATGAGTCGCTTGACGCTCATCGATCTGGCTGGTAGTGAGCAGGCGACGAGTCAGTCGGAGAGGAGGAGCGAGGGCGCTTTCATCAACAAAAGGTCGGTCGGCTGAGCTCGATGAAGCTCGTCTAGACGTGCGCTGACTCTTGTCGTCCCTCTTGATAGTCTCCTCACCCTCGAGAAGGTCATCGCCTCGCTCACCGAGGATTCGAAGCGGAAGTGAGTCATTCTCATCGCCGAGGACGATACTTCAGCGCTGACCTCGCTCTTTCGAAGACCTCACGTACCCTACCGCGACTCGAAGCTCACTCAGATCCTTCAACCCTCACTCGCGGGAGATGCTCGAGTCGCCGTCATTGCTACGATGAACCCTTCGCCCGCCGCCGTGGAGGAGACCAAGTCGACCTTGAAGGTAAGCTGAGAAGTACGGTGAAGCGAGAAAGAAGGTTATTGACCCGCCCCTCGCGCTTTAGTTCGCTACTCGAATCAAAAAGGTCGTGCTCAAGGCCGTCGTCAACGAGGTCGTCGACGACAAGACTCTCATCTTCAAGTACCGTCATGAGGTTTGTCTTCGGTTCATCTCCGCTCTCCCTACCGTGACTCATTCTCCCTTTCCATTCCATAGATCGCGCGTCTGCAAGCTCAACTCGAGGCGCAGGCATCCGTCCCGAGCACGCCTTCCATGTCCGAGCACTCGGAGGAGAAGAAGGTGAGCACTTTCTGCCCTTTTACCAATCTTCTCGTTCCTCACTTCCGCCCCTTCGCAAAAGTCAAAGTCAAGCGCTCGCATCGAAGGCATCGAAAGCCAAATCTCGGAGCTTCGTTCCCTCTTCATCACCAGCAACAACGTCGAGGATCGTCGACAGAGCGTATGTACCGATCCGATCCTCTGTTCTGTTCCATCCCTGCTGACTCCCTTCTCCCCTCCCAGATGCTCCCACCCCGTCCCGTCAGTCCAACCAAGATGCTCGGCGATAGCGACTCGGACGAGCCTACCCTCGCGGAGAAGTACCTCGAATCGCAAGACGAAGTAGCGTACCTCACCTCGGAGAACCAGGACCTCAAGCGCCGAATCGAAGAGCTCGAAGGCAATCACCTGCAGCAAACCCAAGATCGAGCGACTGAATCGGACAAGGATGCCGAGATTGCTCGATTGATGCAGGCTAATCAGGAGATGTTGGTGGTGATTAAGAATGCGGATTCGGAGAGTGAGATGAAGAGGCAGGAAATGAGGTTTAGGAGGGAGGTGGAGAAGAGGTTGGAGATTGAGAGGAGGTTGAGGGAGGAGGTGGAGTTTGAAAGAGGGGTGAGTTGTCGTTGTTCTCTTCGCTCTCTCCGCCGAGGCTGACGAGCTTGATCCACAACAGCGCATCACCAAAATGGAGCGCTTCATCTTCACCTCCCTCCAAAACAGCGTCGACATCCTCGCCGGTCGACGATCCTCCATCGGCGTCGCTCGTCCTTCGCTCGGTGGAGGCCTTCTCCCTATCATGGGTGAAAGCTCACCCGATCTGGATCATGGAGAGTTTGGGGATCTTGAGTTCTTCTCCGAGGAGGCGAGGGAAAAGATTAAGAAGAGTGGTTCGATGCTATTTGCTTAGGCTTAGAGGAAGGGGAGGAGGGCAGTGGCTTTCAGTGTACCTACATTTTCGCTGTGTTGTAGATGCACCTTCTTTTTTCGCTATTCATCACATTCACTCATGTTCGCCCGCCTTCGGCTTCGAGTGAGCGAGCGCCGAGCTTCGCCTCCAACTCGTTTCGGAGCTGTCTACGACGAAAAACAACTTGAAATTGGGCTGCTCTCAAAGCCTGATTGAAGCTCCAATATGACTACCATCCCCTCTACCTGCTCCCTCCCCTCACTCTCTGCTCCCGGAACCGAACCTCAGTCCTCCCTCCCCCCTCCCCACCGAACACCTCATGCCGAGCTCCCTACACCCCTCCTCAATCCTCCCTCTATGTCTCTCCTTCCACGTCTCTCCCTTCTCCCCCTCACCCACCGACCACCTCAAATCAATCTCCCCCAACCTCGGCACCTTCTCCACCTCCTCGAGCATGTCCAACACCCTCGACGAGCCGAAGGAAACGATATTCCGACCTCGGAGGGTGTGGAGCGTGGGTGGGAGGGCGAGGAGGAAATGAGGTGAGGCGAGGGGGATCCTCACGCCGGAGGGGAGGGAGGTTTCCTCAAATTCGAGCACTTCGAGCCTAGGCAATTGGGCTACAATCTCATCCAACAAGCCTGTAGTATCCTCTCCCTCTTTGCTCGGGGCGCGGATGGAGAGGTGCGTGAGCGTAGAGCCGACATGGCGAAAAGCGAGGGGGATTGATTTCCTCGGCGTATCGTCGTCCGTTGGTCCGATGACTTGGAAGCCTACTTCCAATCTCCTCAGCTCGGGCGTCTCACGGAGAAGGACGGCGAGGGTATCCTCATGCATGATCTGGTTGATTACGAGCGACCTGAGCCTTGATGGGGGAGAGAGGGAGGGTTTGGAGAGCAGCGCCGAGCCTGCCCAATCCCTGTCCATCGCTGCGCCGAGGAGTGTGAGTGAGGAGAGAGTAGGTTGGAGGAGGGCCAGGAGGGAGGTTAGGGCGGTAAGCTCCCACCAGCAGCGGGTGGAGGTAAGGGACGTGAGCTGCTGCAGGGAGGAGGACGAGAGAGGGAGGGTATAATCGGAGCTGAGGGCCGTGACGTCCCAATCTGAGGAGGTGAGGTCTTCGGTGAGGGATTGGAGGGAGGTAAGGTGCGAGAGGAGGGAACGGAGGGGAGGGAGGAGGTCCGGAACCGAGGGAGCTGGGAGAGGGTCGAGTTGCAGCCGCTGGACGAGGTTGGCGAGGGAAGGGTTGGAAACGAGCGAGCGATCCAGAGTCGTGGCCATCTTGAGCGAGTTGACAACGACCGAGCCGTACAGTACCGGGTGGACGGCCTCCTTGACCTCCCTCGAGACGAGCGCCATCCTCCCGACCGTTGCTCCAGTTCCGTCACTCATCAACGCCTCGGCAATCCCCCTCCAAACCCTCTCACCCTTGAGCACCACCGGCTCCCTCTCAATCTCAGGGGGCGGCGCCGAAGGCTCCGGAATACTCCTCCTCGCCTCCTCCGCCGCACGACTTTTCGGCCTCCCAGCCGCCGAGCTCCTCGACGCGGCGCTCACTGACTTGGCCCTCGACCTACTCCTCACCACGGGGGGAGGCTCGACGTACGAGGCATCCGAGTCGCTACTGCCGGAGAGGAGGTCGGGTTTATAACGGCGGGAGCTGACGGCGGAGGAGGAGGAGGAGGAGGGGGGCTTTCGGCGCTCTTCGACGATGATGGGAGCGGGCGCCGCTGGGGGAGGAGGGGAGACGTCGCGGCGGTGGGTGGTGGAGCTGTAGTCCGCTTTAGAGATGGGATCGCGGGAGGGGGAACGACGAGAGGAAGCTCGGGATTTCTGACGAGGGGGAGGCGAGAGCGGTTCGGCTTGCTGAGGCTGGATCGTTGGCGATTGAGGCTGAGGACGACGAGAGGCCTTCTTCTCCTTCTCCTTCTCACGACGGATGGAAGCGTCCGAGGAGTAGTCGTATCGCGGTTGATCGCGGTGACGACTCGAATGCGAAGGAGGGTGTTGCCTGTGTCCTGCGACCGAGGCGGGTCGGGAAGGGGGTGCGGGAGGAGGGGGAGTAGGATCGGGGATGACGACGGGGAGGTTGGCCTTGACTGCATCTTGGAGGGCTTCATCGGAGGTAGCGATTCGGGGAAGCCGAGGCCTGGAGTCGCTCCTCACGACCTCTGGTCGAACTCGACCGAATGAGCTCGCAAGTCGTAGCCAGTCCGGTGAGGTCCTTGTCCAGCAAAGCGAGGGCGAGATGGCTGAACTTGTCTGATCGTACGCATTCTTGCTCGAGGATGGATTTGGCCGTGTTGAGCGTCTCGAGGAGGGTCGCGATGCGAGCAGAGATGGGCGCCGACTCGGAGGGAGGGGCGCTAGCGGTGGGAAGAGGACGAGTTGAGCTGGAACGGAAGGTTGGCGGCGAGTAGCTTCGAGGTGAGTCGTAGTGGGGGGTCGAGGACATGGCTGTGGGCGTGGAGGACGGGTTAGCGCTGAGAGGGAGGGCCGAGGGAGGAAGGAGAGCTTACCTAGAGCTGTAGTAGATGTAGTAGAGCACTGATCCTCGTCTGATACTGCTCAAACTCTTCAGAAGCTCGTTGTGGTCAAAGGAAAACCCTCGACCGGCGTCTCTTTGCCTGTCCTCGGAGACGGAGCGTGCGAAGCTGGGGGCGGTGTGGGTCAAGAGGCCATGGCGTTTACGGCGTGGAAGAGCAGAGGTGACATGTGATGTCCTACATCTGAGTCTGGCTGCTGTACTGAAGCTGAGCGAGTCGAATTGAAGCGGTTTGGCGGGATCCAAGGAGCGATGAGCGAAGCGCCTTCGCCTCTCTCCTTCCGCCGTCATCTCTGCTACATACTTTGTCATGTCGAATGTAAGCTATCAACTCTGAGCTATTCAAGTACCCAGTTAACCCTTTACTACCGTCCTACAGATCCCCTCTCAGACATCCCCCGCCGCTTCAGTATACTCGCCGCTCCCCTCACTCCCTTTCGAGTTACTGTCCCACATCATCCACCTCGTAGCAGAGGAATACACCTGCACCTTTGACCCCTCCCCTCCCCTCTCCCCCTCTTCAGCCAAAGCACTCGCTTCCCTCTCTCTCGTCTCTCGCTCCTTCCGCCAACTCGCTCAACCCCTCCTCTTCCACGACGTTACCATCGGATCAAGAGTCGACCTAGAACGATGGTTCGCTACCGTAGGGGACATCGACCTCGTTTGGCCTCTCACCGTAGGACGTTTTGTGAGGACGCTCAGGGTTGGCAAGCTCAACGATACCACCAGTTTGGCTTCGATGCTCTGGCAGGGTCCATTGGGAATGTCTACGGCAGAGGATTATAGATTGGAGGAGCTCCTCAGGGTGTGCAGTAGAGTCAGAGTTCTTAAACTCGCTTCGGTCGAGAAGGTCGATTTGGAGAGCTTGAGGTTCGCTCCTGGTGAGCTGGTTTGTAGGCTGTGTGACGAGATTCAGAGGAAGCTAACTCTTTTCCAATTTATAGAGCTACAATCTCTGTACATTTGGAGCTGCGACCTACGACTCTACGACATGCCACCCGCTCGTTCGGCGCTCGCGGACGACTTGGACGACGAAGCCTCAGTCCCCGTCACTCCCCCATCACAAGACCGCTGGACGCCCTACCTTCCCAACCTTCGCCACCTCTACCTAACCGACCTCTCCCTCACCCTCCCGCTCGTCTCCTCGCTCCTAACCCCCACCGCCCTTCCCTCACTAACGACCCTCTCCTTCGCCTTGAACGACTTCCGAGACCCTACCCCCTCCTCCACAACCTGGTCACTCAACGCCCACAGCGTACCCCTAGCAACTCAAGTCCACTCCCTCTCCACCTCAGACTCCATCGACTCGACCTTCTCCTCCGCGACGTCGTTGGCCTTCCTCGACTGCTGGCACCTAGCTCTCACCTCTTCCACGATCCTCCACCTTCCTCATTCCCTCCGATTCCTCCGATTAAACCCCCTCCAGTCCCTCAAAGGCGATCCCTTCACCTCAGCCTGGGCTACTAACTCCTCCGCCCTGCCTCGACTAGAAGAAATCTGGGTCCCAGCGACGTACGAGGAGGACAACATGTTTGATGAATTGAGAGAGGTTTGTAAGAGGAGAGGAGTGAGGTTGATTTATGAGGAGAGGAGCTTGGGGGAGGGGCAGGAGGAGGAGCCGGAGGAGGAAGGGGTGATGAGGAAGATGGGTGAGGACGGGGCGTTTGATGGCATGTTTTGGAGGGTGGCGGGGAGGGTGGAGAAGGTTTTGGAGGAGGAGAGGAGGAGGGGCGTGGTGGTCTAGTTGTCTTGTGCAAGCGAAATGATGACTTGGGGCTAGCTTCGCCGAGAGAAGGCCTCACCTCCGCCGAGCGAACGCCGAGATGGGCTGTATTCGATATTTTTAGAGAGACTTTGAGGAGGCGAAAAGTCTTGAAATGGTACGGATATCGTACTCTCGCCCTTTCGAGCAAAATGTAGCATATTGACACCAAGAATGTGACCATGGCGCGCGCTCAGCACCCTGGACCGCGCCGACGAGGTGCAGAAGCTTTGTAGTCTCTTTGAGCAGGGAAGAGATAGCAGAGAGCTGGTTCTCAATCTGTAGGTGAGCAGAAGAGCAGAATGTGACGAGGATTAGGGGGTGTTTGGTGTGTCTCTCCTCGTCAAGCGAGTTGGTCGTCTCTCTCCTTCCCCTCTCTCTCTCTCCTCCCTCATCTCTCTCGCTTCTTGGTCGAGCTCTTCTTGGTCGGATACAGGACTTCTCGTACACCTCCAAAAGGACCCTTCTAGCTGCACCTGTTCAGCTACAGCTCCCCCTCACTTTCGTCCCTCAACATCCCACCTTTCTCACTCAAGCAGCCTCAAATCTCGGCAGCTACGTCCGTCGCTGCTCTCTTAGACAGCACAGCAGTACACCAAAGTAGTGCTCAATCCTACCAACCAACTCTTCTACATCCTTTCGACCCTTCGACCCACCACTCGCCGTCGTCCACTCGACCTCTCAACCCGACTCGCTCCCCCCGCTCCAGCTTCCTACATCCCAGTAACAGCTTCTTGCACCTCTTTCCACACTCCTACACCCCGCCTTCACCTTCCACACTTCCACCATGTCGCAACCAGCAGGACAATCCAAGGTCAGTCAACACATTCCCTTTCAAACCGCGCTGGGAGGTCGTTCCCGCCTGCAGAGGTGCGCTACAGGGACAGGGATGTATCTCCTACTCCTAGCAACCTACTCCACTGCACCTCCCATCCTACATAGCGATGTTGAACGACACCCTTCCTCGCGCCTCCGAGACGAACCCAAACATTGACGCTGACCTCTCGCTCCGCTCTGTGACACTCTACAGGTCGCCCGCCCTCGACGAGCCTCCCGCGCGCCCGTCCGTCTAGGGGATGAGAACTCCATCTCTACCTCTACGTCAGCAGCGACTCATAACCCTCGTCTCATTGGCAAAACCTCGACCGCAAGTCTCGCGGCTGCTGGTCGCCTTGTCGGAGGAGGGGGGAAGCAGACTGTTTCGGTCTCGACGGCTGCAGGTGGAGCGGCGGCGGGTAGTAAGATTAGTGTAGGAGTTGCGAGTAACGCTACTGCTGGTGCTAGGAGGGCTTTGGGAGACGTTTCGAACGCCAACTCGAGGGTGAGTCCTTTCGCCCGACTTGGGATTCCAAGACCGAACACTTGACTGACCACTCGCTCTCCTCTCTCTCGCTCGTATCCGTATAGACCTCCCTCGCCTCGGACCGAACCTCCAAAGACTCCCTCCCCGGCCTCATCAAGCCCGCCCGCTCCCGCACCACTACCGCCTCCTCGACCTCCTCCTCCCAGCAATCGCAACAGCCTCTCCAGCCCCCTTCCTCGACCGGCACGGGCCTCTCCCGCCTCAAGATTGGATCCAGCTCCGTCGCTCCCGCCGCCAAAGCCTCTCGGGGACCCTCCCGCGCCGCTTCGCTCGCTCCGCCGAATGTCAAGGGCCCGGGGACGGCTTTGAGGGGCGCTGAGTGGGGAGGAGCTGATGAGGAGGGAGGGGGAGGGGAGATGGAATTCCTCCGCGACCAGCAGTCGAGCGTTGGGTTGGGTATTGGAGGGGAGGGAAGGGACGATTGGGTCGGGGATAAGATGGTTAGGGAGCAGCAGCAGCAGGGGTTCATCCCTTCTTCCTCGGGCGCTTTTACTTCGCCTTCTCTTGCCGCTTCGCATAAGCGTGGGCACCTTGATGTTGAGGAGGAGGAGGAGGAAGTCGATAGCGATGAGGATGATGGAGTTGGCTCGAAAGTTCGGATTGTCGACCCTTCGGTGATGGCTGATCCCGAGGATTGGGTCAATAATGTTGAAGAGGAGGACGAAGTGGAGAATGAGAAGATTTTGGAAGAGGTTAGGAGGGAGTTTGATGAGCAGTTGGATTATTGGGATACTACGATGGTGGCCGAGTACTCGGAGGAGATTTTCGAGTATATGGGCGAGTTGGAGGAGGCCGCTATGCCTAACCCTAGGTATATGGATCATCAGAGTGAGATTGAGTGGTGAGTTTCCGTCGTTGTTCTGCCTCTCGTTCGCCGAGCCGAGCTGACCGCCGACGACGACGACGACGAACCAACAGGCCGATGCGCACCACCCTCATCGACTGGCTCCTCCAAGTTCACATGCGCTACCACATGCTCCCCGAGACCCTCTGGATCGCCATCAACATTGTCGACCGCTTCCTTTCCAACCGTGTCGTTTCGCTCGTCAAGTTTCAACTCGTTGGAGTCACGGCCATGTTCGTCGCGGCAAAGTACGAGGAGATTATGGCTCCTAGGTGCGCTCTTTCCTTCTCTTTCTCTTTCGTCTTTCACCAGCTGACTACTCCCTCCCTCGTCGTATGCAGCGTCGACGAATTCGTCTTCATGACCGAAGGCGGTTACACTCGGGACGAAATCCTCAAAGGCGAGCGCATCATCCTCCAATCGCTCGAATTCAACATCTCTCCCTACTGTTCCCCTTACTCTTGGGTCCGACGAATCTCCAAAGCCGACGATTACGACATTCAAACCCGCACCCTGTCCAAGTTTCTCATGGAGGTTACCCTGCTGGATCATAGGTTTTTGAGGGCCAAACCGAGTATGATTGCGGCTATTGGGATGTACCTTGCTAGGAGGATGTTGGGTGGGGAGTGGGTGAGTGTTGGGTGCTGAAGACGAGGAAGAGCGAGAACCGGCGCTGACCTTACGACCCCGAGCAGAACGAGTCCTTCATCTACTACTCGTCCTACACCGAGGCTCAACTACTCGTTCCCTCGGGATTCCTCCTCGAATCGATTGTCGCTTCCGACTTTGATCAAAAGTTTGTGTACAAGAAGTACGCCAACAAGAGTGAGTCGTCCTCTTCTCTCCCTCGCTCGAGCTCGGCGAACGGTCGCTGACTCGCCTTCTCGTCGCGCAGAGTTCCTCAAGGCTTCCATCTTTGCTCGTAACTGGGCTCGTCAGAACGCCGCTGAGAACGTCGTTTAGAACCTCTACCACCTCGCCTCGCAGGGAGGAAAACGACCGGCTCGTCTTTCCCCCCTCGCCCCTTCCCCTCCTTCGTCTTTCTCTCGCTTCATGACTACCCCCCCACCCACCCCACCCCATGCCTCTGCACTTGATATACCAACCTACACGACCCTCATTTTCTGTACCCCTCTTTCCTTCCTCAGCATCCCCCCCGCCTGCCTTTCGTCGCAGCATCGACCTTTCGGACGTCGCCTCGAGTTCTCTGCTGTTTGACAGTGGATCGAGCGAAGGGTGATTGAACGAGCTCGAGCACCAAGATGATGGTAGTTCCCTCCTCCTCCCCCTTTTGCTTCCTACTTGCTAATACGACCGTGTTTGCTACGAGCTGCCTTCGCCGAGAACTGGAGAGTTCGAAAATTCGCCAAGCCGAGTCCTTCCTCCGAGAGCGCGTCGGGATTCGCGACTCTGCTCTACTATAGCGAACGGCGATACCAACCCCTCGACCGTCCAATCACCACCCTGCAGCTCACTCCTTCATCAAGCTCGAACCCCCTGCGGCCCGCGCAGCCTGCAGCGCACCGAGGGGGAGAGACGGACTGAAGGGAAGGGAGAGGGCAATCGCCTTTCTCTCTTCTTGATCTCTGTTCTGCTTGTCCTTGAGTCTCCTACAGCTTGCTCCCTCTGCTCGAAACGACGCGTTAGAAAAGGGTGGTGACGCGCTCGGTCGTGCAAGGGTGCCTCAAAGGCGAGCGCGACTGGGAGCTGGCAGCAGCAGCAGGGGAGGGGAAAGGACCGAGAGGCAGAGAAGGGAGAGAGGGAATCTGCTTGATTGAGGTGGGAGGCTATTGAGGTGCAGAAGAGGTCGATGATCGTGGAAAGACGGGAAGTAACTTATTAGTCGTCGATTTGCGAGTGCATTCCCAACGTCTCGCTCGGCCTCGTCTCGTCTCTCTCTTCTCTTCCTCCCCTTCACTTCGCCTCTCTTCCAACTCTTCGTCTCTCGTCCTTTACTTTCGAGTTTCCCTACGACTCCAGTCTTCATTACTACTACTACACGACCTCTTTCTTCCACCCTTTTACGACCCTTTCAAATCGCCAAACATGGTTCACGTCAAGGCTTCCCTCGTCGCCCTCTCGGCCCTCGTCTCGCAGGCTTACGCCGCCGCCGCTTCGGTCAACACTCCTACTTCCCTCATCCAATGCCAGCCTTACCAGCTCAGTGAGTTCCCTCTGCTTCACTCTAACTCCTCGACAGACTAGCGAAAATCGAGGGGAGGAACGCGCGCGCGCTGAGCTGACACGTCCCGCTTTCCCTTTTTCCTTCCCTTTTGTACAGCCTGGACCGAGGGAGAGGGTGGAGTAAGTCCCTAGTTACTTGCCTGCAGCTTTGCCGGACGCGTTTGAGCTCTTGAACCCGCGCGATTCGAATTGGGTTGGCTGACGCTTAGCGCCTTGTTCGTTCTCCCCCTTCCTTCCTCACCACTCGTCTCGTTCGCCTCGCCTTACTCTTCCAACAGCCTTAGTGAGTAGTACTTCCCTTTACGAGCCCTTTCGAGCGAGATTTCAACGCGCGGAAGAACCGAAAGCTGACCCTCTTCTTCTCCCGCACGCTCCCTCTCTTCTTTCCTTCCCGTCGCCCTTCTTGCACCTCAACAGCTTCCTTTCGGTTCTCCCCGGAGGACAGGCCAGCGGTACCCCCATTGAGCAGCTCGGTACATTCCAGGAGGGAACCAACTCGTTCACCTGGTGAGTCTTTCTCCCCCTTCGCCCTCCGCTCGCCGTTTGACCGAGCCTGAAAGCTGACCCCCTTCTCCCTCTACTAAACAGGACCGTCAACGTCCCTTCGGGAACCTCCGTCACCATCCAGATTGTCGACAAGTCCGGACAGCCCAACTACGCCGACCAGGTCACCGTCCTTGCTGGATCCGACTCCTGCGACCTCGTCAAGGTCGATGGATCCGACGCTTCCGTAGTCGCCGCCTCGGGATCCGCTGGAGGAGCTACCTCCGCTGCCAGTGGTGCTTCCAGTTCCGCTGGAGGAGGACTCAACACCCCCCGCACTACCCCTGGAGCTTCCGCTACCTCGGCTGGAGCTTCGGCCGCCAGCTCGGCCAGCTCGGCGGGCTCGAGTGCCGCCTCCTCGGCCGCTCCCTCGTGAGCCCTCTTTCCCTGATTATAGAAAACGAACTCTTCTCGAACTCGCGACTGACCTTTGTACTCTCGCTCGCAGGGGATCCTCCGCTCCCGCCTCGGGAGCCAACAAAGTCGCTCTCTCCGGCCTCGCCGTTCTCGGAGCTGCTGCCCTCGCCATCGTCGCCTAAACAGCTTCAAACAGCCACCCCCATCATCCAAAGATGTGCAAGAGCGGGATCTCTTCACTCGCCCCCGCGCCCGCAACGACGAATGGACGTTTAGACTCTCCCTCTCCCCCCTTTCTCGGCTTTGCTTCTCTCTCTCTCTCTCCCTTTTTATCGACTCTTCCCCCTTCCCTCCCCCCTAACCCCTCCTGCTAAATACTGCAACGCACGCTCTTTCTGTACCGAACTTCGAACTCGAACTCGACGCGCTCGCTCGCTCACTGCTCAGCTCGTCGCAGAGGAGGCTTTCGCCGATCCCGTGGATGGGAGCAGCGAGGCAGGGACGTGTCTAACTGCTTGCTGATGCTACAGCTCGATTGCTGGGGATTGTGCGCGGGCTACAGAACTCACACCGAGGCAGCAAGGTTGCGTGTTGGGACCGCCTCCGCCCGCCCGCGCAGCTTATCCCTCTCAGGAGTCGAGGAGCTGCAAGGTCACAGCGCCCCATCTTCCGAACTTTGGGAGCAGCGGGAGGGATGTGAGTCCGCTGTAGGACTTTGCAGGGGGGGACTGCAGAGATACAGGGCTGTGCATGGTGCAGCAATTCCACCACCGAGGGCCTGTTCGCAGCTCGCTCGAGCAGAAGTGCGGGCAGCGTTTGAAAGGCTGCGCGATCTCGACTGCAAGAGCGAGAATTCCCACCAGATTGCCTCTTGTCTTTACTCTTTACTCTTCCCAGCTCATCCTGTACGTCCCTCCCTGCTGCTGCCTCGAAACGAGCAAGGTTGAGCTGACCTGACCTCCCCTTCGCACACGGCCAGCTCTTCGCTCTTCTTTCTCGACTCTTTCTCCTCGACCAACATGCGTTCCTTCACCCTCGCCGCTGCCGCTCTCTCCCTCGCCTCGAGCGCTCTCGCTACCGTCAACTCGCCTGCCTCCCTCATCGAGTGCCAGCCTACTCTCCTCTGTACGTCTTCGCCGAAGCTCGAGGGGGAGTTAGGACTTGATTGCTGACGCGCCCTGCCCACCTTCGCGTTCTTCTTGTTACTGCGTTCTATCATCATCATCATTAGCTTGGACGGCTACTACTTCGCCTTACTACCTCTCTATCATTGAGGACGGAGACGCCAGCAACATGTGAGTTTCTTCCGCCCTCCGAGCTTCGGTGGTGGAGCAGGGCTCGTCTGAGGAGGACGCTGCTGACGGGACAAACAACCTCTTACTCACAGCGCCGAGAACCTTGGTACCTTCACCAACACGAGCTACACCTGGGTGCGCCTGCCTCTCCCCCCCTCCTCCCTCGTAAGCCGACTGACCCCTCCTCGCTCTCCGCTTCACACAGACCGTCGACCTCGCCTCGGGAACCAACGTCTCCATCGCCCTCACCGACGGTACCGGACAGGCCTACTACTCTTCCTCCGTCCTCATCATCGCTGGGTCTTCGACGTCTTGCCTCGGAACTAACTCGGCGACGACTGAGACCGCCGCTGGATCGACCGCTGCCTCGTCTTCGGCTGCTAGCGCCTCGGGATCGAGGTGAGTCCTGACTTCTCCTTCTGCGCTTGGGCTCGAAACTCATCTGATGGCTTTACAGCTCCGCCAAGTCGAGCTCCAGTGGCACGGCCTCCTCCTCCGCCTCGTCTTCCTCCTCGTCGTCTTCGACCACCTCGGGAGCCACCACCCTCCAGGTCGGATCCGGACTCTTCGCTCTCGCCGCCGGTGTCGCCGCTTTCGCTCTCTAGACGACCACGACGCTTAACGAACCACGACCTCCCCCCCTCCTCCGCCGAGCCCTCAGGCCTGAAGCGGCGATTCAAATTCGTAGACACTCGCCCGTCCACTCGTTGTTTTTAGACTCTCCCCACTTTCCCCCAAGCATCTTCCTTTCCTATTTATCCTCCTCATTGCAACGCCGTAAACGAAATCGAACTATTCGGCGTCGGCGCCGGTGAAGGGGGGTTGCGAAAGAGTCAGAGATTGAACCTGTGCCAGGTAACGGACAAGGGGTGTATTTGGTGCAGAAATGAGGGAGAAGAAGTCAGTCTAGTACTTGCAAAATGACCGCTCCTGCTCAGCTCGTAGACCACCTGGCGTGGCGGCGGCGGCGACGAGAGACTGACCGCGTTCACGATGCTGCTCTATAAGGCGCAGGACGCCAAGAGGAAGTGTGGTCTCAAGCTTTCAATGCCCTGCTTGCATGTGTGCACGCTTCTGCAGACTCGGTCTCTCACGCCGAGAGCTCGGCGCTGACTCGTCGGGGCGCTCGCGATGTAGCTCATCCAAATGGAGGCTTCAGAGGCAGCCAAACAGGAGGAGATACTCGATAATCAGGTTTCTGAAGCGTGCACGCTTCAAAAGCTCGCCTCATCTCACCAGCAGCCAAAGCCGAACTCAGCTCGGCGGAGGTTGGCGAAAGGGGTAGGGGCTGGCTCACAACCTCAGCTGACGCCTACAGCATCAACAAGGACGTGAATCAATACATCTCATCGAGCGAAGCCCCTAAATACGAGCGACGAGGTCGTCAAGGTGCAGGTTGCCTATGACGACGACTTCGAGGCTGGGCGACGACGGGCGAGAGTGACCACACCACACGACTTGCGGCCTCTCGCTCTTCTTCCTTCCACGTCTTCTGCTTGAAACTCATTTAGCTGCAACACCCGTGAGCAACACTTACCGCGCTCTCTACCTTGACTTAAGCTGACCTCGGCGCTCCTTGCTCCCCCCTCCTTCTCGCTCCCCATCTCCATCTCCATCGTCGCTCGTCCGCCCCCGCCCCGCTCGTGCTCTACGTCGATTCTCCTTCTCAAACAGCACCCACGCACCACCCAACACCACTCAAACACAACTCACGATGGCCCCTCCCCAAGCTACCTCCGACGCCGCCGCCGAGCACAAGAAGCAATCCGAGGCATCTACCGGGCACCACGGCGAGGAGCACAAAGCTCACGATAAGCCTAGTCACGAGTTTGGAAGCACTGGAAAGCCTATGACTACGCAGGTGAGTTCTGAGCTCAGGGTCCAGGCTGCCTTGGGAGGTCGTTCGCCGAAAGCTGACTCTCGCTACGGGTGAACAGGCCGATTTGACCAAGAAGGTTGATGAAGAGTAAGAGGAAATAGGTTAGCATAGTACATACGAAATTCGAATCAAGCAGTGCATTCCAGTCCTGAGGCACAGCGAGGTTCGATTCGGCGAAGCCTCCAACGCCGATTTCGCGAACCGCTGCTCTCCCTCTCCGCTTCGTCTTGCTACGAGCATGGTGTATGGCACTGCGAAGGCGGTAAGCTTCATTTCGTATCGAAGGGGAAAGGGAAGGGGGGTGAAGCTATCAAGCTAGGAGAAAAGGCGGAGGGAATCCTTCGGCGAAAGTCGAATTAGACGGAGGCGGCCTTGGCGAGGTCGGCGAGAGCCTCCTTGCGCTTAAAGCGAGCGTCCTCGATGACACCGGCGTCTGTAATGCAAGCAACCGTCAGCAGGAGCTTGAGAAAGGCAGGGAGGGGGAAAGCGAGCCTCTCGGCGCTCTGTGATCACTCACCGGCATCCGAGGAGAAGTTGCCCGACCAGGAAACGTAGGTCGATCCCTCGAGAGGTCCCGAAGTGATGGGCGAGAGCTCAATCTTAGAGACGACGGACGAGTAGGTGAGAGCGGGCTCGGCGGAGACGACAGAGTAGGTGATCGAGTGGTTGATGGCTGTGGGTCAGAGAGCATCAGTATGTTGTTCTCGGTCGTCTCTTTTATTCCGGTGAGCTTGGGAGGACGATAGGAAGGTGCAAAACGAGAAAGGAAAAGGAGAACCGAGTGCGAAAGGTAAATGCTTCGCGCAAGACTCACAAGAGTGCTCCTCCTGCTTGACCTGAAGCTTGGTGCCGTCGTTGAACTCCCAGGAGTACAAGTCGGCCTCGGCATCGGCTCCCTTGACTGTGGTGTACAGAAGCGCCGGGTGCACGGTCAGCGTTGCCCCGCAAGACTTTCGAAGCCCATTTACACACCAGCAGAGGACGACTTGAGGGCCGACCACCAGCTGGCAAAGTCGCCGAGCTTGATCTTGTGCCAGGTAGCGGACAAGGGCTGTATTTGGTGCAGAAACGAGGGAGAAAGACTCAGTTTAGTACTTGCAAAGTGACGACGGCTCCTTCTCGGCTTGTAGACCACCTAGCGACCGCGACGAGAGACTGACCGCGTTGACGATGCTGCTCTCCAAAACGTAGGTACTGGTGGGGATGGACATGATGAGGAGAAGAAGTGATGAGGTTGTGGGGGGAACACAACCAGCCAAGCGCACGAGGGTTCGCTTTTGGCTGACTTCGAGTGCACCTCAACGTGGGTCCTTTCGCTTCGGTTGGGCTCAGAAAACACCAGCAAAGCCAAAGACGAGCACCCTGCTACACCTTGCAGCCCTTCCCGCTCTACACTCGCCTGCTTGAACTCGCTACCCCTTTCGCAAGCCTCCTCCGAACTCAACTTCGGCTTTCGCTGGGAGTGAAGCGACTCGGGCCGTTGAAGCAGGGCAGGGTCCAACAAGCCCAATAGCTATCCCTTACCCCTTGCTTGTGCTCTATCTGAGCCTCTGTACGCTTACACGAACGAGTTTCGGACGACTTCTCGACTTCCGAGCCTGCTGAAGCGCCCTTTGCAACTCAGCAGGCGCAACAGAGTGTCACGTGCGAGCGATAAAGTCAGCATCATGTCTGTTGCTCCCACACGGAGCACAGATTGAGATGCTGGACACTCTGGCCGCCCTTCGCAACCTGCGCCCGGCAGATCACGTGAGGACTCTCGCTGCTCTGCTACAGAGCTCGCTATGGGGTCCTCGTATGCAAAACCCAGCTTGGATCCAGCCCAACTTCTGATGAAGTGAAGACCGAGACCCCCTGAAGCGACGACCTGCACCTGCACCTCTGCTCGAGCCAACTTGAACTCTCAACCTCAAACAATCGCCCAACTCTCGACTTTCGCACTCACCAACGCTCGGCCACCGCAAGAGGGGGACAGTAACATGTCTCTATGGTCCGAGTCTGTCGACCCTGCGCTGGGCAAGCTACAGCAGCAAGTCCGGACGCTCGACGCTCAGAAGGCCAACCTTCAACAAACTATCGCTTCGCTACAGTCGGAGCTCGCGGAAGCTAAATCGACGCACAAGGAGGATGTTTATCGACTACAGGAGGTCGAGACTAGGGCAGTAGCAGCCGAGGAGAAGCTCAGGAAGAAGACAGAGGTGCGCTTCAAAACAGAGCGAGAGAGCCGAAGGAAGCGCTCAGAGCTGACCCTCTTGATGGCCTACAGGAGCTCAAGCAGAGTCAAGTACAGAAGTCCAACTCTCAGCAAGCCTACCTTGCCCTCGAGAAGCAGCTCAAGGAGGAGAAGGACGAGGTTAAGCGCCTGACTTACGGTGAGCTGCTCTCTGATGGCGACGAGAAGCTGTAGCTAATTCGCGTCTAACCCTACGCAGAACTCGAGGTCGTGTCATCTCGCTCCAACTCGGCTGCACCATCATCACGCGTCGCCGAGGAGAAGGCAGCTCTGGAACGCCAGGTCAAGCAGCTCAGCGCCGACCTCAAAAAGGCGGAGACAGCTCTGGAGAAGGAGAAGGAGAATGTTACCGTCAAGTCGAGCTCTCAGGGTACCACTGTAAGCCGTGCATCGCTCTCCTCGACCCGCCGAATAATGTTGGCTGAGTCGCGTCTCTCTTGTTTGGCAGGGCTCGTCGCGCACCTCCATCTCGCCCGCCGACCAAGCCAACAGCCAGCGCAACCGCTTTGGTTTCGGTGGACCAGGCAAAGGACGCGCTTCCCTCCTCCCCGATCCCTCGGCCACCCCCGCCCGTCCCGGCTCGGCGCTCTCATCTCACAGCAACATCCCCGCTCCCTCTACCGCCATCTCCAAGCGCCGACGCTCTTCCTCCTTCTCCGGCATCCCCACTTCCAACACCGTCGCTACCTCTTCTGCTCCTCGCATCGCCCAACTCGAGCGCGAGCTCTCCGAGGCGAAAGTCAAGGTCGAAACCGCCGAAACCGACTTCCTCAGCGTCAAGACGAAGCTCGCAGGCAAGGAGCGCGAGCTTCTCAACATCGAGAACCGCATGATGGCTCTGGAGCGGACTAAGGGCGACGAGATCGAGTCGCTCAAGAGCAAGCTCGAGGACGCCTTTGACGATGTCGCCGAGAAGAAGCAGGAGGCGGCTCTCGTTCGAGATACGCTACGAGCCGAGATGGACAAGATGGTCAAGGAGAGTCGGGAGGAGAAGACGTCACTACTGGCCAAGATTGAGCGGATGAAGGCCGAGTTGGATAGGAAAGAGGCTGAGCTCGAGCGGAGTGAGGTTGGAAGGGAGGAGATTGAGCAACAGCTTGGTCAAGCCAAGGAGGATGACAAGATCGCTCGCGCCAAGATTAGCAAGAACCTCGAGGAGGCGCAAGCTGCCAAAGCCGAGTTGGAGCGTCAAGTCGCCAAGCTCTCCACCGAACTCAAGGAGGAGGCGTCCAAGGAGGCCGCTCGGGAGCGCATGGAGGAGGAACTCGGCAACGTCAAGACTGAGCTCGACGAGGTCCGCGCTAGGACCACCAAGGCCATCGACGACCTGCGCAACCAGAAGGAGGCCGCCGAACGCGCTCTCGAGGCCGAGTCGAGCAAGCGCGTCACACGATCCACCAACGACGACGAGAAGAAGCGCTTGGAGGAGGAGGTCGACGACGTCAAGCAGCAACTCGCCGCCGCCGAGGACAAGATCAAGGAGTTCGAGTCGAGGGACGTCGTCGACGCGACGGTCGCTCGTGTTGTCGAGCTAGAGCTCAAGGAGGCGAGGGAAGGAGCGGAGAAGCTGCAAGAGGCCAAGCAGGCGTTGCTGGAGCAGGTCGAGACTTTTGAGAAGAAGGAGCTCGAGTGGTCGGAGCGCGAGAAGGAGCTTAGCGAGGCCGCTGCAGGTGGAAAGGACGAGCTCTCGGCAGCCAAGTAAGTCGCCAGCTTCTCGTCTACAAGAGCTGCTGCTGACTTGCTCTCACAACTACAGGGCTGAGCTCGAGACCCTCTGCGCCGAGATGGCCGACTCTTCTTCGACCGAAGCCCTCACCGCCGAGCTCGCCGAGGTCCAAGCTCTGCTCGCCACCAAGGAGAGCGAGATCGCCGACCTCACCTCACGCCTCACCTCGGTTGAGGAATCTCACGCTATCGCCCTCACCGAGTCCAAGGAGGCCGTCGACGCCGCCAACAGCGCTACGGAGAGGCTCGACACCACCGTTTCCGATCTGCAGAGGGAGCGCGACACCCTCTCCAGCTCCCTCGCCGCTCTCGAGGCTCAGCTCTCGACCATCACCTCTACTCACTCCGAGGAGCTCACCACTTCCGCCGCCGCCCTCGAGAAGGCCGAGTCGCTCAAGGTCACCCTCGAATCGACCATCCTCTCCCTCCAGCAAGAGCGCGACGCCACCGCCGACGACCTCGTCAAGGTCAAGACCGCTCTCGACTCGCTCCGTGCCGACAAGGAGCAAGCAGATCAACTCGCCTCGGTCCACCAAGAGGAGCTCATTGCCCTCGAGGACGCCCTGCAGCAACGAGACGCCCAAATCGCCCACCTCGAAGCCTCGGCCACCGCTCAAGCCGTCACCCCAACGCGCTCCTTCGACGATGCCCACGTCAAGGCTGTCGAGCAGCGTCTCGCTCAAGCCGAGGAGCGCGCCGCCGACCTCAGCAAGCAACTCACCGAGATGGAGGAGTTCGAATCGCTCAGGACAGAGGAGCGCCAGGATCTTGAGCGCAAGGTCGAGGGATTGGAGCAGACGATCGCGGAGCTGCAGGAGGACCTCGAGACGCTCGACAACAGCTCGAGGGAGGAGCTCGCTCAGGCGCAGGATGAGGCCAACACCAACCGCCGTCACGTTGAGGAGGCCGATGTTCGCGTCGAGCACGTTGAAGCTACTCTCGCCGACAAGGAGGCCACCATTGCCACTCTTACCGACAAGAACGAGCAACTCGAGTCGATCATCGTCGACCTCGAGCTCTCCACCGCCCGACTTTCGAAGCTCGAGGAGGCGCTCGCTGCCGCCAACGCCGAGCTCGACACCATTCGCTCGACAACGGAGGAGGGCTCTCTCGCCGCCATGCAAGAAGCCAGCGATCTTCAGAGTCGCATCACCGCCCAGGAGACCGAGATCGACGACCTCAAGCACCAGCTCGCCTCTCTCGACACGCTTCGCCTCACCCTCACTCACGAGCAAGAGAAGGTCGACGCTCTCTCCCACGACCTCGCCCGCGCCAAGGAGGAGGCTTTGATTGCCGAAACTTCTTCCACCGACCGACTCGCCGCTCTCACCACCCGAGCCGAGCGCGCAGAGGAGGATGTCCACCGCCTTCGCTCGCAGCTCGATGAGACGACCGCTCGCCTCGTCGACAACAAGGACCTCCTCGCCCAAAGCCAGGCCGACCTCCAACTCGCCTCCTCTCGCGATCCCTCACCCGTTTCCTCTCCCACGACTCCCACCTTCTCCTCCGCCGACGCTTCGATCCTCGTCTCCCGCCTCCGAGAAGAGCGAGACGACCTCCGTTCTCGACTCGATTTCGCGCGCACCGAAGCCGCCTACCGCATTCAAGCGCTGCAAGATAGGTTGAAGGAGACTGAGGACGCCAAGGCCAAGGAGGTTTCGGCGATGGAGGTGCAGTTGGTCGAAAGGACGGCTGAGCTCGGCGCGGAGAGGGAGGGCAGGCTTGCCGCTGAGGAGAGGGAGCAGGAGGCCGAGAAGGATGTTCAGGCTTTGGATGATGAGTTGGCGAGGGCGGAGGAGAAGGTTAGGGAGGCGGAGATTAGGTTGGAAGAGTTGACGGCATCGGTTCGTTTCGCTTCCCCTCGATTTCATCTCGAGCTCTGCTGACCCCCGTCGCGTTGACTCTGCAGCTTCAAGCTGAGCTCGACGAGTCTCACGCCGCCCTCGAGGCCTCCTCTCGCGACACCACCACCTTCCGCGAGGCTGCCGAGGAATCTCAGCGCGCCCTCGCCGAAGCTACCGCCCGAGTGCAAGAGCTCGAGGACGCTCTCAAGACCGCCAACGACCACATGGGCGAGGAGTCTACCACTCCCAACCCCGAGATGGCCGAGCTGTGCGCTTCGCTACAGAAGGAGGTTGCTGAGCTCCAAGCTCGGTGAGTCGTTACGCTCGCGTGAACGTCGAGCGTCTTACTAACCCCTCACCCTTTTAACAGTGTTCTTCGCCGCACCGAGACCATCGGACGCCACGAGCAGACCATCGCTCAGCTGCAGAACCGCCTGGTCGACTCGGACGACGACGATGATGCCGATACCGCCGAGATCGCTCCCAAGGCCGCCACCAACGCCGCCGGAGCCACCGAACTCGCCAACGCCAAGGCTCAACTCGAGGAGGAGGAGCACATTCGCGCCGACTTGGAAGAGCAGCTTCACCTCGTCACCGAAGATCTCGAGGAGGCTCGGGAGCAGCTCACCTCCAGTCGCGCAGCTAGGGAGGAGGCTGAGCGCGAGTTGCAGGCTGCCCTCGATGCCGAAGCGGTCTTGGACGACCAGCTCAAGGACGTCACCACTCATCTGGAGGAGGTCGAAGCCGCCCACGAAGCTCTTCAAGCGGACTACGACGCCCTCGTCCCTCGCCACGAACAGCTCGACGCCGCTCACCAAGATTTCAAGGCTCGTCTCGACACCCTTCAGGTCGCTCACTCGGAGGCCCTTGACCGCGTTGGATCGCTCGAGGACGACCTTTCGGAGGCGGAGGAGCGCCACGCCGAAGCGATGGGAGAGCTCGAGTCGGCTCGCGCCAGCTTCGAGGCGCTTCGCCCTTCGCTGTCGATTATGGAGTCACGACTGGAGGACGCCATCACCGAGAAGCATGCCCTCGAGCAGCAAGTCGCTGAAAAGGAGGATGTCGTCGCCAACCTTCGTCGCTCGGTCGTCACTCTCGAGGAGGCCAAGGTCAAGCTGGCACAGGAGCTCGAGGCCGCCACCAGCGTCGTCCAATCGTCTACGGCCGATGTCGAACGGAGCGCCGAGATGGAGGCTGAGCTCGAAGGACTTCGCGTTTCGCTCGCCGCTGCCGAGGACAGGCTCGCCGAGGCGCAGACTTCGCGTGAAGCGCTTGAAGCTTCGCATGCCGCCGAGTACGAGGCGCTCGAGAAGGAGCTCGAGATGGTCGCTACTTCGCAGACCGGCGACGTCGAGGAGCTCAGTCGCGTCAAGAGCGAGCTCGCTTCCGCTTCGACGAGGATCACTGAGGTGCGTCTCACTTGCACGTGTGCTGCGCTATCGCTATCGCTGACATCCCCCGCTTCCCTACAGCTCGACACTCTCCGCGAAGAGGCTCAGCAGGCCCTTGAGGTCGCTCAGCAGAACGCCGTCGATCTCACCTCCCGCCTGTCCACCACCGAGGCCGACCTTCTCGACGCCAAGGCCGCCCTCGAGACCTCTTCCTCTACTCTCGCCTCCGTCCAACAGCAACTCGATGAGCAAGTCGCCGCCGGTCAGCGCCACGAGGAGGAGGCCGCCGCCCTCCAAGAGCGCCTCGACTCGGCTTCGGCCGACCTCGCCACAGCTCAAGAAGAGTCGCGTCAACGCGTCGCTCAGCTCGAGGAGGAGCTCACCGCCGCTCGCTCGGAGCTCGCCGATACCCTGCAAGCTTTGGACGCCAACGAGCAAGGCGCCCGCGTCGAGATGGACGAAGTCACTCGCCGACTCGAGCACCTCAACACCGAGAAGAACGAGCTCTCCGCAGCCCTCTCGCAAGCTCAGGACGACGTCGCTGGTCTCAAGGCTCAACTCGAGGACTCGTCGCGTGGATCGGCTCAGGTCGAGCTGCTCGAGACTCAGCTTCACGAGGCTCAGCGCGAGATTGAAGGACTCGGAGAGCTGGTGCAGTCGGAGAGGGATGCGCTTAAGGTACAGAAGGAGGCTGTTGGCAAGGTCGAGTCGGCGAGAGATGCCGCGATGAGGGAGAACAAGACCTTGAGGTCTTTGGCGAGGGGGGCCGAGGGCGAGGTCGAAGCCTTGAAGGGGGAGAATGCTCGTGAGTAGATACGGCACTCTTATTCGACCTCTTCTCTGACCTTTGCGCTTCGCCACAGGTCTCGACAAGGTCGCTGCTGCTCTCGAGCACGACAACCTGGCCCTCCATTCGCGTTCGTCACTTCCCCCCCTCGTCGAGCGCTCAGAGCTAATTGTGTCCTTCCCACAGGCCTTCGCAACATCGAGGAGACATCGCAAGCTCACCTCACCGAGCTGCTCGACACTCTTCAGATCGCCGAGGAGCGCAAGGCGGAGGTCGAGCGTCAAGTCGTCGTCCTCGAGCAGCAGATTGGCGAGCTCGAAGCTTCTCTCGCCGCCGCACCTTCATCGCAGCAGACCGACACCACCGAGCTGGAGGAGACGATCAAGGAGCTCAGCCAACAGCTCGAGGCCAAGGCCGCCGAGGTCGAGGATACCGACGAGAAGTACATGGAGGTGAATCGCTCGCGGCTCTCTTGGTCAAAGATCTATACTGACTCATTTTATCCCCGCTCGCAGGTCCTCAAGTCCCAGAAGCGCCATCTCTCGCAGATCGAGCGCCTCAAGGCCAAGATCTCCTCCCTTCAACGCGACCTCACCAATGCCAAGGCCGCCGCAGCTCCACCACCACCTACCACTCCCGCTCCCGCACCTGCACCTGTCGTCGCTACCGCCTCCCTCGCCAGCACCGAGCCGCCAGCTTCGGCGGGCAGGAAGCGACAAGCGCCGCAAGACTTCGACCCCCTCCCTTCCGCCACGGCCACTCCTCGAGCCATCGTCGCTCTCAGCTCTCGCACTCCCTCGTCGGCATCTCGGACAGTGGAGAAGGAGAACTCGGTCTCTCGCCCTCGGTCAGACTCTGCCTCCAAGAGGAAGCCAGCACCCTCGGCCGACGGTCTCGTTCCCCTCAAGCCAGCAGCGATCTCGCCACCTCCACGAGAAGCGCTCAAGGTCGTCGAGTCGAATGGCGCAGCAACGGACGCCAAGCCGCTGTCGAAGGTGGATGAGTTGAGGGCGAGGTTAGCGGCGCAGAGGCAAGCGAGACCGAAGCCGGTCGCTTGAGGCGTTGTTGAGGGTGCTTTTCGTGTTTCATTCGGAGGAGTTTACTAGTGACCGTCTTACATTTGCTATTTCCTTGGCACTATCATCATGTAACAAGAGTTTCGGACCATCCCTCTTGTCGACGAAGAGCTCTCGATTCGCGAATTGATCTCGCTTGCACGGCCGAATCTCGAGTTGAGACGGACTAAGAGTCGAGTGTCGAACTAATTCCATTGACTCTCCTACAGCCTGCAATAAGCGAGCTTCGAAGGGCCACGACGCTCGGCGAGCTCGTTCTCTCACCGCCGGCATCGGCGACGGAAGCGAGAATCAAAGCCCCCGAGCTAATCGAACTCGATGAGAGGCTCGTCGGCAGAAGGTTTGAGGCCCCCTTGAAGCTCAACAGGTGCGATCGAAGGCTGGCGAGAGCTCTCAAGCGCGCTTCGAAGCTGATCAGGAAGAGTGTCGAGAGANNTCAGCGAAAGGTCGTCGGAGCGCTTCGCTCTGAGTCTCCGCGCCGAACTCACCAGCGAAAAAGCTCTTCTCTTCGAGCGAGAGGAGAGTAGCGAGAGGTGGAAGTTTAGCTGACAGCTGGAGCGGAGCCTCTCCACTTGAATCCGCAAGCTCGAACTGAGCGTGCTGCTGATGTCGATTTCGCAGCGAATGGAGGTCTGCGAAGGGAGAGGATGGTCAGTCGCTGGCGAAGCGAACGGCAAGAAAGATGAGATCAAGCGTACGCATAATGTTCCGACGAGCCGCGAAAAGCTTCTCGTGTAGCTGTTTCCAAGCCTCCCTTCGTCCCTCGCTACGAGCAGCGCAAACTCGCCGAACAAGCTCCTCGTAGTCCGCTTCGAGCTGCTTCCAATTACTCTCCGGTACGATTTGATAGATCTGCTCGAGCTCGTCAAACCACGGAGACGTCGAAGGTTGATCGAGACTGAGAAGGAGGTCGCTTAAGCTCGGCGGGAGAAGTTTGGTCTGTAACGAGGCTGGTAGGAGGACGCTCGAGCGAGGTGGTGCGGAAGGTGATGATTGTTAGGTTTCTGTAGCGAGCGGGCTGGAATCCGGTGGAGGTTAATTGCTAGGTGCGGACGAGCGAGAAGCTTCGGCGGTGGAGTTGGAGGGCGACGCCGGGTCGTCGAAGGTGATGCCGTGTGCTGTAGGTCGAACCAGAGGTCAGCAAAAAAAATCACGAGATCGGTGGAAGGTACGATCGCACCCACCTTCGTAGAATGCCAGCTCGATCCGCGAGAGAGGCGAGAGTAGCCGAGGGAGAGAGCCGAATGCTCTTCGCTCGAGCTCATCGGCTGAGATTCCAGCGTTCGATGTTCGTCCTTGCTGATGTTCTAGGTACTTGTGGCGCAAGGTATATATATCTGCGACCAAGAACAGCGAGTGTCAGCTCTCACGCGCTCGTCTCCCCCTTGGCCTCTCGTCGTCGACGGACTCACGGATCAGCCCTCCCCAAGCATCCATCAAGCGAACTCGCACCGGCTTCCATTTCCCTCCAATACAGCGCAGCTCGATTTCCTTCTCGCACCCAGTCTTATACTCCTCTAGCACGCGCGGCCACTCTTCGGCAGGCATGAGTTGGTAGGCCTGCTCGAGCTCGCAGAACCATTGAGGTGTGGTCGCCTTGTCCATACCATCGAGTAGATCCTCCATCGTCTTGGGTACGAGTCGGCTGTCTAGAGTAATAGGCTGAGCGAGCGAGGGCGCCATGGCAGCTGAGCTCAGGGTTTCAAGAGGGCGGGCGGGTGTCGAAGGGCGAGAGGTGAGCAGGTATAGATGTCGAGCTGTGTCTTGATCAAGAAGTATAGTATAGACCTGTTGCTGTAGTCGACCAGAACCGAGCGAAAAGGACGAAGGCAAGACTCGATTCGGCGAGCTTGAAGCTTGATCTCTTTCTCTCCGCCTGTTCGCTGCTAATCGCTTCGACGACTCGACCCAAACGGCGATCAAGCGTGATAGGACCCTGACCCTGCTCTCGCGACCGCTACCACCTCTTTGCTCGCCTTTGCACGCCCCTCTCCGACCAAACGCACTCTCCCTCGGCCTTCGCTTTCGGTTCGGACCCTTTCTTAAAGCTTCAGGTGAGCAGCAGTATGTCCAGAGTGATCTTGGCGTCTTCTTCAGCACCTCCGAGGTGTAGTGCATCTCCCAACAAGGAGCAGAGTCGTTCGACGGCGACCAGCTGACCAAGCTTCGGAGTAAGAGGCTGGCGACAAGGGAAGAGGCGGTGTACTGCAAGGGAGTCGAGGCTAGCATGAGCTTTGCAAGCCTGCTCACCCTTCTCGTCGAATTCTCGCTACTCTCAGCAAAGACCGCAACGAACGAAGGCTCGAGCTGTTCGCTGACCCTTTGGATGCTTTGCAGGTGACTAGAGCACTCGCAACAATGGAGGACAATAAATCTACTCTACTACGCATGATTCCACCCGAGGTAGTCTCCCTCGCTGCAGTTCGGTACTTTCTCGGCGATGGCTCACTCCCTTTCCCCGTCGCAGCTTCTCTTCTCTATCCTCATCGAGCTCGACGACCCTATCGATCTCGCCAACTTTTTTCTTACCTCGAAAGCTACCTACAATTATTGCCATCCCAACCCGCACCTCTGGAAGACGACCTTCCTCCGCCATTTCGATCCTCCACTTTTCGCCGAACAAGAATCTTACGACCACAAGAAGGCTCTCGAAACTCGTATTCGAGCACGAGGTTTGATTCACCTAGCCAAGGACGGCCAACTCGCCCGGATAGTCGCCGCCTACGACCCCCTCATGCCTACCTTCCTATCGGTCGCTCGCTCCGCCGCCTCACCCACCTCGCTCAACACCCAATTCCTCCTCGACCTCTTCCCGCCCGACTCTTCCTTCACCGCGCAATACCTCGCTGCAGCTACCACGGCAGCTCGGGATGACAGCCCGAGCCTACGAGATGTTGCCGAGTTTCGCATGCGTTACGGCCCCGTCTGGGACTCATTCAGACCGCCAGCAGTCAACCGTGCTATTCGGTCGGTATACACCAAGAGCCATTACACCTCGGCCTCCAAGTTCGGACCCTATCTTCAAGACGGAAGCGGCCGAGTGGATTGGGCGCTCGCCGAGAAGATTCGGACGGTGATGGTGGATAATGTGAGAGATGCTCAGCAGTCGGAGGATTGGGGCGAGACGAATGACGGGGAGAAGGTTGCGTTACCGGGCTCGAAGGCTTGGGCGGACTCGGCGAGGAGGAGCGCCAGCTGGACCGAGGATCCTCGCGATTGGGCTGGCGTGCAGTCCAACACGATTGGTACCTATGTTTTCGCCGATTGGGAAGTCTTCGCCCGTGCGTATTTCTCCCTTCTTATCCTTATCCCGTTTGTGGCGCTGTAACGCTGACCTCGTCTGTTCGCAGTCATCAACCGCCCCGGCCACGAGAACGTTTCCATCCCCTCCTCTCAACTTCGCCGTCAAGGTGTAGGAGAGTGCCAAAGCATCGTCCTTACCCTCGATCCCTCTTCTCCCTCCCCGACTCCCACGACTCCCTTCCCTCGATTGACCTTCACCGGCACACTCAAATCTCGCGACGTCGCGCCTACCCCCGACTACCCCTCCCTCTCCATCTCGGGATTCGTCGAGCGCACCCCCGATCATGCGATCAGGTGGCAGTACAGGGTACACTACCACGGGCGCGAGCAGTGGAGGCTGGAGGGCGTGCAGATCGGCGAGGAGAGGTCAAGGATGGGTATTGTAGGGATTTGGACGCATGCGCCGGGCCATGATGGAGAGGAAGGAGATGGACCGTGTGGGCCGTTCTGGTGGTTCTCGCCGGAGGAGGCGTAGTAATGAAGCGATTCCTCGAGCGCCGAGCTTTCCGCCGAGAGCCGGATTTTCGGGGTGCTCGACTCCTACACACAAAGAGGCGGTCTTTCGACTACTTTGCAAGTTCTTGATGAAGTGCTCTCTCCAGCGAAAGACGTCCCTGCTCGCTCTTAGAGTCCTACGATCGCCTGCCGAAGTTGAACGACTCGCTCTCGACTCGCTTCTCTCCTTCCTTCTCCTTCCTCCCTCCTCGTCCGTTCTCCTCGCCTTTTTTTCATCACCACAACACTCCATTCCCTTGAAGCAGGTATACAGAGTAGTCCACTACAGAAGGGCAATCGGAGGCGGGGGAACAGGGGGCAGCACTCAAGCCCCCCGACCTTGCGCTTTGACGGACGTTCGCCCAAACGAATCACCTGGGTTTTGCTAGTGGACGTTGCTCTCGCTTGCTTTTCTACCACCTCTTTGACAGGCGATAACCACTCGGAGGACTAGAGCTACAGAGCAGGTAGTCGACACTTGCCTTCCTCCTCCCCTTCCTCCGCTCCTCGACCTTCCGCGCTCATCGCGCGCCAGCTTTCACTCGACAAGCAGCAACTCCCTTACTCTAGAGTACACCTAACGACGGGCGCTCTCGACCTCCTTCGTCCACGCTCTTCAGCAGGACAAGCCCTCTCTTCCCCCTTCTTCGCTCGCCCATCACACTTCACCTGCACCGCAACGTTTGAACAAACAAACGCGCTCGTTCGATGGCAGCAGCAACCAACAGCGCCATCATGCCCATGCTCGCTCAAACCTTCGTGGATAGCAAGACGGGCGTTCAATTCGACGCTGTCGCCTCGCATGCTCCGTCGCCGAAGAGGTCGCCGGGCAAGCGCCGCGTCAACGCGTTGACTGACAAGACCAAGACCGACATTTTCAGGTGCGAAGAATCTCTGCCTTGGAGCAGTAAGAGACCGATTACTGACTCTTCGCTCGTGCAGCCTCTCCGATGCTCTTCTCGCCGAGCGCTACCAGTTCGGCTTTCGTTCATCGCCGGCGACGCGACCTTCCGCTGACCCATCACATCTACAGGTTTATCTCGGAGATTGGATTTGGTAACTGGGGCAAGTTTTGAGCTACTGAGGGCTGGTTCAGCGCTCGCTGACCCCTTCGCCGAGCAGGATCCGTTTGGCGCTGCAAGAGCAAACAAGGAGCCTCGCAAGGCGGACCCGTTTGCTCGATAAAGCTTGTTCACAGGTCGAAGAATCCAACTTCGAGTGCTCGAGTTCGGTCTTTGTGGCAGGAGTTCAAGTAGGTCTTGTTTCTTGCTCCGACTTCCGAGGGGGTCGCCGAATCCTCCTTCGGCGGAGCCTTCGAGGCAGCTTTGACCAGCAGCTGACCTCCCGCTTTCTCACAGGTGCATTCGTGGACTTCGAGACGTCCCTCATCCTAACATCATCGCGTTTCACACCTTCATCGTCACTCCCTCCTACGCCCTCATCACGATGGCTCACCATCCTCGCTGTGAGCAATCTTCGCCTTTACTCGAGCTTTTCGCGCCCATTAGTATCCACCACTGACTCTCGAGATGGACTACAGGCATCCCCGTAGCGCTACCGGAGGAGAAAGCGGCCGTCTACTTTCGTCAACTCGTCTCGGCCGTCGACTACCTACACGCTCACGGTGAGCCGCTACAGACGCCGCAGGTCGAGAAGGATGTACACTGACCTTTCAACCCCTACAGGCTACTCTCACAACGACATCAAACCCGCCAACATCCTGCTTTCAGAGGAGGATGCGCCGATTCTCATCGACTTTGGTTTCGCTCAGCACTACGGTTGGTCGGCTCGGTTGGCGCTTGATCCAAACCCTTCTAATCCTCTATCCCCTCACAGCACTATCAGCCACGGATCGCTTCCTCTCCTCCCTCAGCTGGGGGACGCCCGAGTATTTGGATCCGCTCCGAGCTCGAGGGAGCCTGCACGACGAGCGACTCTCGGACATCTGGGCCCTCGGGGTGACCATGTATGAGGTGGTGGTAGGGCGCACACCCTTCGAGAAGAATGACGCCGAGGAGTTCTTGACGAGGGATGCTTTGGAGGTCTACTGTCAGCTTTTGCTCCCTACTTTCGCCCCACTACTGCGCTGACAGGGTAGCTGACCCGCCTTTTTTGCTCTAACACAGACCACCGAACCACCACGGGCGAGTTCTGCGGCGATTTCAGCATCTCGAAAGGTGAGCCTTCGGCGTTCAGCTTGCACAGCGAAGACTTCATTTGCTTCGACCGTTCGCTCACGTCCTATCCTCTTCACAGAGTTCGAGGCGCTCATTCACTGGATGGTTGAGCCGAATGTCGACCGTCGCCTCTCGGTATGCGGCAAAGCTCTTCGTCATCGCTTTTTCGAGCCGCTTGCCTCGTCGCCGTCATCCAAGCCTTGTGAGTTCGGGTGCCGAGCGAATAGCCCCCTTGAAGTAGGATCAAATCTAACATCTCCGACGCTGAACAGCACTCTCGGATGCTTTCCACGCCCGCATAGCCTCGACGCCGAAGCGCGCCCCTTCCGCTGCTGGCACCCCGCCGAGCAGCGCCAAGAAGATTGCTACGCCTCAACGTCGACTCGTCAAGGCCGGAGACCGTCGCGACTCGATGATCAAGATATACCAAGATCCTGACACCCCCAGCCCTTCACGTGAGTACTCTCATGCTTTGCGCTCGTCGAGATCGGCGCTGATGCTCTTCTCGGCGCAGACACCGTCGCTGCTCCCTCGACGCCCAACAGAGCCTTCTCTCCTCGTCCTCTCGTCCTAGGAGAGCGCAATGGAACTCTTCCGAGCACGCCAAGCGGAAAAGCGGCGGCAGCGGGAAAGGAGAAGGCGTTCTCGGCGAAGAGTCCTCCCCCCGCGTCGAGGATTCCCATCCGCAAGGCCGACATCTCTAGCCCCGTACAGCTCACGAAGGGACTCGGATCTCAACATCGTCGCTCTCACTCCACCGTTGCCACCCCGGCGCGCCCCTCCTCGACTTCCAAGAGCAAACCTTCGCCTCCCGCTCTCACGCCCAAGTCGTCGCTCCGCAACAAGACGTCGCTGAGGAGGATCGCGGTCGAAAAAAAGGAGTCTCCCCCGCCTGTACCTATTCTTCAGAAGGTGAAGGTGGCGAACGAGTCGAGAAGCTCGGTGGTGGACTCCGAGGATGAGCGAGAGGTGTTGGCTTCGTCGAAAGGGAGCTCGGCGGCGCAAAGTCGCATGTCGTCGGTCATCGGTAGGCTCTGCTCTCGTGTATCTTTGAACCTGAGTTCTGACTCCCATGCCCTCGCAGACTCGGCGCCTCGCTCTTCGCCTTCCACGCCGCTCTCGGCGGTCTTTGCTCCTTCAAGTTCGCCGACGAGGACGGCGTTCGACGGGCCAGTGGCGGTTTCTTTGGAAGGAGGAGAAGGCGTGGTGGAGTCGAGTGAGTTTTTCTCAACTCGCGAATCTCTTCCTTTCCTCGCGCTTACTCTCCCTCGTTCTCAGCTTTCCCCTCCTCTGAGCGATGGGACGTCGCGAGCACTTATGGGCGCACCTCGCCGCTCACCGTCTCCAGCAAGCCGTCGTCGGGATCTCTTACTTCCAGTACGCCCATCTTATTGGTAGACGAGCGGGCGCTGCTAACGATCCTCCGTCGCAGAACTTCGCAAGATGAGCATTCGCCGAGCCCCTTCGTCTTTCTTCGGCCTCAAGGGTTCCTTGGCTCAAGTCGGCCGCCGTCGCGCATCTACGGCGACTTCTACCTTTACTCTCGTTGATTTGCCGGGAACCGAGTCTGATCGAGGTGAGTCAGTGCTTCAGTGAGCTTTGAAAGTTGAAATCTGACCTCTCCGCCGACAGACGCCGTGACCATGCCCATCAAGACCGCCGACGTCAAGTCTTCAGGCGACGGCGAGGATGAAAGGTGGGTTTCTCTCTCACTCGCCGATAGGAGGACGTAGCTGACCTTCCTCATTGCTCGCAGGGCTCGCCTTGAATCCTTCTCGAGGCACATTCAGCACATCATTGACGCTCGCAAGGGCTCTCAACCGCCTTTCCCTCGTCGCTCCGTCCAGACAAGGCAGATGGATGATGACGACACGCAGACCTCCATCCTCTCGCGCGCCGAGGTGCAAGAGTTCAACGCTCAAGTCGCTCAAGAGCTCGCCGAGGCGAATCGTCAAAAGCGCTTGTCAAAAGAAGCTTTCTCCCCTCGCGCCTTTCGTGCAGCCTCCATCAGTCGCAGACCCGGCGCGTCGACCTCACACTTCGAGAGGCCGTCGCCGAGGATCCGACCTTCGCTCGCTCCCTCGTTCGTCGGCCAGCGCTCGCCGCCCAAGATGAAGTCGACTCCTCCTCGCGCCATGAACGATAGTGGTAAGCTTGAACCCCTTCTGGAGCTATCTCACATGCTTACCTCTCTCCCTTCGCAGTGTCGAGCTTCGCCTCCGCCACCTCGAGCACCAGCAACGCCGAGACTGGCTTCAAGCGCGGCCATCGTCGGATTCCTACCCACATCCGCAACGTTCCGCCCATCTACCTCACCGAGAGCGGAGACGACTTTGACTCCGACCCCGAGTACTCGAGGGCAGACACACCTTGCTCGGAGCGACCTCTCAGCCCTCCTCCGGCGTCTCGCATCGTTGAGAAGGGTCGCCAGCTACCCACCTGGGTCCCCGAGTCGGACGAGTCAGAGGATGACGGAGACGTGGACGAGCCGACCGTGACCATCACCACCCCTCCCCGCGTGCGCAAGCCGAGCAAGCATTCGCCTCGCAAGTCATCGCCTCGGAAAAGCTCGCCGGCCAAGCGATCGCCTAGGACGACACCTCAGCCTTCTACCGACAGTCTCTATCACCAGTGAGTCTTTCCGAGATAAAAAAACTATCTCGTGGTCGGCGCTGACCGTCTCGTCTTTCGCAGATTCGTCCAAGCTACTCCTCACGTCCCCCGCCAATCTCGCATCGTCATTGCCAGCCCTCAGCCCGAAGTCAACCCCAACAACTCTCCCTACATGCAGCCCGTCAACTTCGAGCCGCTCAACGACGACGCTTCACGCTCAAGCTCGCGCGCGTCGACTTGGGGGAGCCAGTCGAAGGGGCACAACCGCTCCCGCTCGGTGCTTTCCTTCCTCTTCTCGGGCGCCAGCTCGAGAGCGTCGACTCCTTCAATGTCGGTGGAGAGTCTGAGTGGGATCAGTGGGGCGGAAACGGAGGAGGAAGGCGGGAAGAAAAAGAAGGGCGGCAAGTTCCGCCGAGCGATGAAGAAGCTTCTCCAATAGATCTCTCCCGGCAGATAGATCTTACGCATCATACGACACGACCTCCTTACGACCACGACCTTCACTCTGTTAGCTGTTCCCTTCCCCTTTCGCATGTCCACCGCGCGGGCGCCTTCCTTACTTCGCTCTTTTCGCAACGCCGCCTCTCCTTTGTCATGATTCGACGACCGCACGCGCGAGAGAGGGAGGAGAAAGCCAAACAAAAACTATTTTTGCTAGATACAAAAGCTATTCGAAACTACTGCGAACCTCAAGCCGAACCTCCAGCTCCGCCCTTGGGTGCAGGCCCTCCCTTGGCCCTCTTTGCCGCATCGCCAGCAGCACCTCCCTCCTCCTCTCTCGCTCGCTTGGGAGCGTTTCCACCCAACGCCGATGAGAGCAATCCTCCAAGAACTCCTCCTGGTGCGCGAGCGCTCGGCGATGCTCCTGCAGCGGCGCCTCGCAGCGAGAGTGATGGTGGAGCGGCGGTAGCGGGCGTAGTGGTGGCTGGTGCGGTTGCTGGAGTCTGTCCAACGCGAGCGGCGAGTCCTCCAGCGGGGGCTGCAGCAGGAGTTGCGCCCGCGTTTCCTCCGCCTCGGCCAGTTGCTCCTCCTCCCCTCGCTCCTCGAGTCGCCGGTCCTCCCCTAACGGCACCTCGTCCTCCTCGACCGTTGGCAGCTCCAGCAGCTGGCGGTGAAGCGGATGCTGGCGCTGCTGGCTTGCTGGGAAGGGCGGCGGGCGTGGCTCCTCCAGCAGCGGTCGCGGCCTTGAGCTTGGTCTCGAGCGATTTGACCTTGGTGGTGAGGAGCGAGGTGCGCATCTTGGCCTCGTTCTCGAGACTGGTCTTGGCGTCGACGAGCTTTTGAGCGGCGACGGCCTCCTGCTCCTTGACGGCTTTGGCGACAGCTTCCTCGATGGCCTTCTTCTGAGCGGCAGCGCGCTGTCCTTCGAGAGCGTCGAGTTTGGCGTTGACGAGGGCATCGACGTCGACGATGGGTGCTGGTGCTGAAGTCGAGGAGGAAGCTTGGGCGGCGGCGTCGGTGGCCTTCTTGATCTCGGCGGTGAGGCGGTCGGTGATTTCCTTCTCGCGAACCTTAGCCTCCTCGCCCAATCGAGTTTTGACCTTCTCAAACTCGGCCTCCATCGCCTTCTTGGACGCCTCAAATTCGGCCTTGATCTTGTTGAGCTCCTCCGTGTTGGTGGCTGACGAGTCGGCGGGAGGAGGGGCGGCGGCGGCAGTAGCGAGTTCGGCGCGAACCTTGGCGAGGTCAGCCTCGAGAGTGGCGGTGGCGTTGGCGACAGCGGTGGCGATAGCAGCCTCGCGCTCGGCGGTGAAGGTAGCCTCGGCGGCAGCGACCTTGGTCTTGACAGTCTCCTCGATGGCGGCGTCCGAAGGGGTAGGTGCCGTCTCGATGGCGGCGACGCGAGCTTGGACGACCTTCTCGATGGCCTCGGCATTGTCGGCCTCGAACTTCTCCTTGAGTTGAGTGAGCTCGGCGATCTGAGTGTTGAGTTGGTCGAGCTGGGGACGGAGGACCTTGAGATCGGCGCGCATCCGCTTGTTGTCCTCGAAGATGGGCTTCTCGCGTCCAGCCAGGATCTGCAATAGACGAGGGGTCAGTGACTGAGCGGGTGCAAAGATAAAGCGCGACACCCACAAGCCTCGCCTTCTCCCTCTCGTCGCGTTCGGCGGTGAGGCGCTCCTCCGTCTGCTTGGACGTCTCGACGAGCTGAGCACGCTGCTCCTCTTGTTCCTTGATGCGAGCCTCGAGAGCGGCGGTAGCCTCCTTCAAGCGAGCATCGACGGCGGTCTCCTGCTCTTTGATGCGAGTTTCGAGGGCCACCTTCTCGGCTTCGAGCGCGGCGATTTGAGCTTGTTGAGCCTCGGTGTTGACCTGCGGGCGAGAGAAAAAGGTCAACACGTCTGTACGGAGAGGAAAAGGGGGAAGGAGAACTCACGTTCGAAGTAGTGCCGGCCTCCATCTTGGCGCGAAGTTCGGCGAGCTCGTTGGTGAGGACGATCTTCTCATCACGGGTAGCGCGAGCCTGCGTCTGAAGAGCCTTGAAGCGGTTCTGTCCGTTGGTCCAGTTCTCGCGCATCGAGTCGGCCTGTAGTTGAGAAGCGAGGAGAAGGGTCAGCGGAGGCGTCAAGAGGAGACCGTGAGGAAGCACGAGGACCCACCAACTTCGTCTGCTCCTCGACCTTGACCTGCAGCGCATCCTTCTCCGCCACCAACGCATCCCTCTCAACCTTCAACGCCTCGACCTCATTCTTGAGCACCTGCAACTCCTCGGGGTCGATCCTCTCGTACTTGGCGAGGATCGTCTGATTGCGGTTCTTCCACCTCTCGTTATCCTCCTCCAACAACTTGATGTTGTGCTCCTTGGCCTCAACCTCGGCTTGCAGCGTCTGGACCTGCTCCTTAAGGGGATCGAGTTCGGCGAGAGCTTGACGAAGGCGGCTTTCCACTTGGGTGAGCTTGCGTTGGGTCGTCTCGTTCTCGTCGCGGAGGGTTTGGTTGCTCTCGCGAAGGAGCTTGGCGGTGTTGATGCGCTCGAGAAGCTCGGCGTGCTGGGCGGAGGAAGCGGTCGTGTCGCCGCTCTTTTGACGCTCCTGCGAAGACGGAGCGGAGGCGAGGGTCAGCGAGAGCGAAAGGTAACTCAGAATGAAGAGCTCACCTCGGTAAGGCTCTGACGGGCCTCCTCGAGTCCACGAGTGGCGTAGTCGAGCTGAGTCTTGAGCCTAGTCGCCTCGGTCTTAGCGAGCTGCAGTTGGTAGTCGACGACCTCCTTGTCGCTCCTGAGGTGACGAATGACACCACGAAGCTGCTCGACCGAGCTGTTGTGGCTGGCAGTGATGGCGTCGATGCTGTCTTGATCGGCGGTAGTGGCTCCCTCGCCGGCCGAGGCGTCGCCGACGGCTTGACGAGCTTGAAGATGGGCGGCTTGCGAAGAGAAAGTCTCGAGATGCTCGTGGAGGAGAGCGTTTTGGGATGTGAGGTCGTCGCAGCTGTGAAGAGTGAAGGAGCTCGTCAGCTTCGGCGCTTGAAAGGACGAAACGGGGCTTAAGCTCACCGCTTCCTGACATCCGTCAACTCTTGCTCCAAGGCGGCCTTCTGCCTACCGAGGCTCTGCTCCGTGCTAACGAGGTTGGCCTTGGCGACTTCCGCCGCCGTCTGATGCTCCCCAACGCTAGCCCTAACGCCCTCCAACTCAGTCTTGACCTCACTCAACCTCTTGACATCCTCCGCATGCGCCACGAGTTCCCTCTCGTACTTCTCATGCGCCTCCTTGGCCAACTGAGCTTGACGACGCAGGTCATCTTGAGCGGAGAGTTGAGCTTCGCGAGCCGTCTGGTCGGCGGAACGGAGGGAGGCCATCGAGTCCTCGAGGGCCTTGCGCTCCTTCTCGAAGGCGACGCGCTCGGCCTCGATCTGGCGGTGGAGGTCCGAGTTTTGGGTGTTGGTGGTGGTGATGTCGGTGGTGAGGGAGTGAAGGCGCTCGCGAAGGGAGGTGATCTCGCTCTGTGGAGGGCGAAAGCGGTCAGCAAAGCGAGCAAGAGACCGAAAGAAGATGGACGTACCTCCTTCTCGGCGAGAGCGGCGTCAGTCGAAGTCTTGTAGGCGTCGTAGGTGGTCGTAAGCTCAGCGAGAGCTCCTCCCTCCGCCTCGGCGATGTCCTTGAACTGCTGCACGTTGACGGTGGCGCGCTCGAGCTCAGCCTTGACGGAACGAAGCTCAGCCCTGAGCATCCAAGGCAAGGCGACATCAGCTTCTGCTCTCTTTCGTTATACCGCGGGGCCAACGCACCTCAAATCCGCGACGGTGACCTCCAACTGCTCCTCAACGGTGCGGCTCGGGTCCTCAGCGCCAGCGGAACGGTTGCCTCGTCCCTCGTAAATGGCGAGCTTCTCCTCCTTGGCGGTGATCTGAATGACGAGGTCGGCTACGCGCTGCTCGAGATGCTCCTTCGAAGTCGTGGCGCCGATGAGGGATTCGCGGGTTGAGGCGTGCTCGGCGGTCTGTGGGAGCGAACGGTCAGCGAAGAAGCGAGGAGAAGTGAGAGATAGGACGAACGAGCTTGTCGAGACGATCCTGATAAGCCTTGGCGTCCAACTCCTTCCTCAAAGCGAGTTGGCGGGAAGCGTCCGTCTCCTGGTTGAGTTTATCCTTGAGCTCGACACTGCAAAACCGAGTCTCGGTCAACATCGTCTCTCGCGACGAAAGCGACTCAAGCAAGAAACGACTCACCTCTGTCCCTCCAGCCTCGTGACCTGCTCCTCCAACCTCCTCCTACTCTCGCTACCCGACCTCTCGAGCTCATTCTGCATCGTCTGCAAATTCCTCATCAAATCAGCGAGATGAGCGCGCTCCTTGCTGAGAGCCGTGTTCTCCTCGACGAGGCGCTTCTCGACGGACTGTGAGCGGAGGAGAAGAAGAGGATCAGCAAAGGAGCGGGATGAAGCGAGGATGGAGAAAAGAACACCGAACGCACCTTGCCGACCTCACGCTCGGAGCGAAGGTTGGTGTTCTCGTGACGAAGCTGGTCGGTCTGTCCTCGAAGCTCGAGGAGGTCCTCCGACATCTGCGCGAAGGGCGGAGGTCAGTTCGGCTCTGCTTCAGCACGCCGAGGCAGACGGAGAGACGTACCTTGTGAACGGACATCTCCTGCTTGGAGGCGCTCTGCTGAAGCTGGAGAGCACGCTTCGACATTTGAGCCATCTCGTTGGACTGGAGCTCGAAGTTCTCGGTGAGGAGGCGGAGGCGTTCTGCGATCGAGTGAGAGCGAGGTCAACATCATCACGGGCGGCGCGAGAAGTATCGACGAGCACTCACCAGCGGTGTACTCGGATTGAGCCTTGGATTTGGCCAACTCGGTCCTCGCGGCGTTGGCGGCATGTTGAGCGTCCTTGAGGTCCTCCCTAAGCCTCTGCGAGTCGATGGCGATCTCATTCTTGTAGGCGTCAAAGTTGGACTGGACGTCGGCGAGCAATCTCGGCGTATCGACATCCATGGCGTCGGAAGCCCCGTTGCTAGCGCCGCCGGTGATGGCGGGTACTCCTCCCTCGCCACGCTGGGCCAACATCCTCCTGAACATATCCCTCTCCCGCTCGAACGCTCCCATCCTCTCCCTCTGTCCCTCGACCTCCTCCTTGAGCTTGAGGATAAGCTCATGAGCCTCCTCGACCGCCCTATTCTCGACATCCCTCCTCCTAGCAGCGTACTCCTCCTCACCCCTCTCCATCTGGGCTCCCATCTCCCTCGTAATCCTCAACAACTTCTGATTCTGCAACTGCAGCTCGTTGATGCTGGCAAAGGTGACGAGATGAGCCGAAACGACAGCGTCGGTAGTCGAATCCGCCTCAGCGCGAGCGAGGATGGCGGCTTCCTCCTCGTCGAAATCGTCGGGAGCGCCGTTGCTGGTGACGGTACCTTGAGCGGCGGCGATGGAGCGAGAGAGGGTCCGAACTTGACGGCCGAGGTCGCGCAATTGGTGGCCGAGGATCGTGTTGTCACGTTCGAGGCGATCGATGTCGAGGCGATGGGCTTCGGATTGACGGGAGGAAGTGTCGCGGTCGGAGATGGCTTGGGCGAGCTGGGAGGCGAGGGAGGTGGCTTCGACGGAGAGGCGCTCGTACTCGACGCGCTGCTCCTTGAGTAGAGGGGCCTGTTGAAGAGCGAGGGGAGTCAGTCAAACGTCGTGGAGAGCAAAGGTACGCGAGCCGAGAACTGACCCTCTCCTCGATGTCGCCGAGAATCTGAGCGAGGCAGTCCGAAAGGCGCTTGGACTCGGCGCGCTCCCTGACGAGCTCTTCCTCCATCCTGACGTACTCTCCATACACTTCGGCGTAGCTCCTTCCACTCTTCTGACCGCGAACGGCGAGCTGAGCCGAAGGCGAAAGGGCGAAGGACGATCCAGCGGGGGAAGGGGATCCTTGAGCATCGTCGCTGGGGGCGAATCTGGACGTTCCGCGCTCCAACGCCTCCCTCATCTCGCCGTATCTAACCTCGAGGTTATCGCACCTCTCCCTCTCGGCCTGCAACTCCTCCTTCAACTGCTCCTCCCTCTCGACCGCCTGCGCCCTCTCCTCCTCCAATCCCCTCTCAACCTCCTCAACCCTCCTCTTCCGCTCCTCCTCCCTCTTCTCCATCATCTCGACCAACCGCTTCATCGACCCCATCTCGGCCGCAAAGTTGCCCTCATTGGCCTCCCTCTCCTCGCGCGTCTTGGCCAACTGAGCCAACGTCTCATCGTGGCGACTCTTGAGCTGCTCATGAGCCGTGCGGAGGGATTCAAGCGACGACTTGTTGTTGCGCGACTCGATCTCGGCGTTCTCGAGTTGGGATTGAACGCGAATGAGCTCCTCGTGCTTCTCGCGACGGTAGGTTGACCATTCCGTGCGGCCACGCTCGAGTTCGGTGGTGAGGAATTGCTTGTCGGCTTCGAGGGAGGAGATGGTCGAAGTGAGGGTTTGGATGCGGAGGAGCGAGGTGCGCGCGGTGCTAGTTTGTTCGGCGAGGGAAGCTTCGAGGGTTGAGTGGGAGGATTGGAGTTGGGTGTACAGGGCGCGAAGGGAGGTGAGGGATTCTGTTGGATGGTAGAGCAGGGTCAGTATTTCTGTGATGGAGCTAATCCCCTACAGCTCAGCCGTCGAGCTATACAGCTTCCCTCTCTGTCGACAGCCCAAACACACGGGGAGGTGAGCAGAGAGTACTGACCCTCGAGCTGCTTCTTGTCAGCTTGTTCCCTGTCCAATACTTCCAACAACTCCCTCTTATCCTTGATTGATTCCTGCTCCTTATTCCTCCTTTGCTGCTCTTCGTCTCCCAAGCCCTTCTGCCTCTCCCTCTCGACCTTGAGCTGCTCCTCCAACCCTTCGGCCCTCTTGCGCTCCTGCTCCTCCCGCTGAGCAGAGCTAACACTCTGTACCTTCTCCTGCTCCAACAGCTGCTCCACACTCGCCAACTTGCCCGCCAAATCGTGCAGCGCTTCCTCTGCCTCGATCGACTTGCGCGTAGAGTCGGATCGAAGCGATTCCAGCTCGGCCTGCAGAGCGGTGAGGTCGGCTGTAGGTGTAGTAGTATCGGGTGGTGGGCCTGCTGACGAGTCGGCCATCTTGTGCGAAGGGCCGACGAGGGAAGCCCAAGTCGAGCGATGTGGTCGAAAGCCAAAAGGTGGGGAGCTCTCGGCCGCTGCTCTTGCCTCTGTCCATTTCGCTCGCTTCTTGATCGACTGCAGGAATCGTGCTATACTATACTCCTGAGCAAGCTCGGCGGGTCTACTCACCTCCCGCCCTTCGACGCCCGCCGCTCGTCCTCTCGAAACCCTGAGCTCAGCTGCCATGGCGCCCTCGCTCGTTCAGCCTATTACCTTAGACAGCCAACTCGTACCCAAGACGATGGAAGATCTTCTCGATGGCATGGACAAGGCCACCACACCTCAATGGTTCTACGAGCTCGAGCAGGCCTACCAATTCATGCCTGCCGAAGAGTGGCCGCGCGTGCTAGAGGAGTACAAGACTGGATGCGAGAAGGAAATCGAGCTGCGCTGTACTGGTGGGAAATGGAAGTCAGTGCGCTCTCGCTTGATGGATGCTTGGGGAGGGCTGATCCGTGAGTTCGCCGTCGTCGAGAGGCCCAGGGAGACGAGCTTGTGAGGGCTGATGCTCGCTGTTCTTGGTCGCAGACGTATATACCTTGCGGTACAAGTACCTCGAGCACCAGCGAGGACGACCATCAAGCGCTGGAATCTCAGCCGATGAGCATAAGCGAAGAGCATTCGGCGCTCTCCCTCGGCTGCTCTCGCCTCCCTCGCGGATCGAGCTGGCATTCTAAGAAGGTGGGCGCGATCATACTTGACACCGATCTCGTCTACTTCTTGCTGATCTCTGGTTCAATCCACAGCACACGGCATCACCTTCGACGACCCGGCGTCGCCCTCCAACTCCAACTCGACCGCCGAAGCTTCTCGCTCGTCCGCACCTAGCAATCAACCTCCACCGGATTTCAGCCCACTCGCTACAGAAACCGAACAATCACCGTCCGCACCACCCCGCTCGAGCTTCGCCCTACCAGCCTCATTACAGACCAAACTTCTCCCGCCGAGCTTAAGCGACCTCCTTCTCGGTCTCGATCAAGCTTCAACGCTTCCATGGTCCGACGAGCTCGAGAAGATATATCAACTCATACCGGAGAGTAATTGGAAGCAGCTCGAAGCGGACTACGAGGAGCTCATTCGGCGAGTTTGCGCTGCTCGTAGCGAGGGACGAAGCGAGGCTTGGAAACAGCTACAGGAGGCGCTTTTCGCGGCTCGTCGGAACATTATGCGTATGCTTGATTTCATCTTTCTTGACTTTCGCTTCGCCAGCGACTGACCATCCTTTCCCTTCGCAGACGTCCATTCGCTGCGAAATCGACATCAGCAGCACGCTCGGTTTGAACTTGCGGCTTCAAGTGGAAAGTCTCCGCTACAGCTGTCAGCTAAACTTTCACCTCTCGCTACTCTCCTCTCGCTCGAGGAGAAGAGATTTTTCGCTGGTGAGTTCGGCGCGGAGACCCAGAGCGAAGCGCTCCGACGACCTTTCGCTGANNTCTCTCGACACTCTTCCTGATCAGCTTCGAAGTGCGCTTGAGCATCCTCATCAGCCTTCGATCGCACCTGTCAAGCTGCAAGTGGACCTCAAGCCTTCTACTGACGAGCCTCTTATCGAGTTCGATTAGCTCGGGGACTTGATTTTTGCTTCCGTCGCCAACGCAGGCGCGCGGAGGCGAGAGAACGAGCTCGCCGAGCGTCGGGGCCCTTCGAAGCTCGCTTATTGCAGGCTGTAGGAGAGTCAATGGAAATAGCTCGACACTCGACTTTGAAACCGTCTCAACTCGAGATTCGGCCGCGATGCGAGATCAATTCGCGAATCGAGAGCTCTTCGTCGACAAGAGGGATGGTCCGAAACTCTTGTTACATGATGATAGTGCCAAAGAATAGCAAATATAAGACGGTCACTATAAAGCTCCTCCAAATGAAACACGAAAAGCACCTTCAACAACGCCTCAAGCGACCGGCTTCGGTCTCGCTTGCCTCTGCGCCGCTAACCTCGCCCTCAACTCATCCCGCTCAGCAGAGTCTTAGCTTTCGACGTCATGTGACGAGCTAAATCTTCGTGTTTGCCATAGAAGCGCCTTTTGAGATCTCTCCATCTAATCAACCGAGAGCAGGACGGCGGACTGCCTCGCCTCCCCGAGAGAGATCTTCAACCGCTATCTTCCACTGCACCTTCAATCCCACGCTACTGCAACCTAACCCCGTCGACTCCCCTTCTCGCCCGTCCCCACAAATCCCTCAGCCCATCCTTCACGGCATCCACTCCCTCCTCCAATGCTCCTCCCGCTCCTCCGCCAACTTGGAGGGATACGGGGCCGATATTGAGGTTTAGGCCTTGCTGCTGCTGCTGCTGTTGTTGAGCGATAGTGGTGGGCGGCTCGGAGGTGGAGCCGGATTGGGAGGAAGCAAGAGGGTTCGGCGCTGGAGGAGGGGCCGAGGAGAAGGAAGGGGCGAAGGAGAACGAGGCGTCGCGGGTCATTTGGAGGAAGCTGGGGTGGTGGAAAGAAGGAGGGATGCGGTAGAGATGAATGATCGGGAAGAGTAGGGCGATAGGAGGGGAAACGAGGAGGGAAGGGGAAGGAGACGACGGTCAACGCTGGGCGAATCGACTTCGAAAAGCCAAAGAACAGAACTCACGATTTAGAGTTGTGCACGCAAGTACCGCCCAACAAAATCCTCGTTCCCGCTCCAACAGGTCCATTCGGCCCAATGCTTCCCGAGAGGCCTCCGCCGGAAGCGAATTGCGCATTGAGAGCAGCGACCGTTTTGGCTTCCTCGTAAGTCGTGCCGCCGACGATGAAGATGATGATGTCTTGTAGCGCGCTGTGGTGGGTGAGTCGGTCACCGAGGGGAGAAAGCCGCGAATGGGAAACGAAGAGGCAGGGATGGTGGAGGTGAGAAGAGTCAGCGGCCGATTTGTGAAGCTCGCTCGGCTCACAAACTCTGCAGCTAAAGCGAGTCAAAACTCACCGGTTCATTCCTCCCTGTCCGGCTCCACCGCCGACTCCTTGACCCTGCCCATCCAAGAAGGGGTAGCTCGACTCCTTCAGCCTTCCTCGCAGGAGAAGGTCGATCGTCTCGGCGAGATGAGGCGTGTGTTGCGTGTAGACGTTCTCGACTCCCTGGTGACCAGCGCGACGAGGAGAAGGAGAGCGAGGGATGGAAGGGCGCGGGTGAAGAAGACGGAGAGGGGAGGGAGAGAGAGAGGGAGAGAACGTCAGCACCGACCGACCAAGTGGGACGCCGTCCTACGCGAGACGTCGTAGCGAGTGATAGACAGCGACGAAAATGAGACCTCACCTTCAAGCCTTTCAAAGCGCTCTTTCCCCGGCTGAAGAAGTTCTCGTTTGCGAAGAGATCATCCTGCCTCTGATCAGCGCCTGCAAAGTTGAGCATGATCTGAACCATCTGTGGTAGCGAAGGCCGAGATGAACGAAAGGCGCGTTAGTGGGAGTGCGACGTGCTGAGAGGGAAGTCTTCGTTCATGCTCGCGCTCGCAAAAGGAAAAGACATCTCACCTCGGCATCGGGAACGTTCTGCTGTCGTAGTAGCTCCACCACGCCCGCAATGTTGTTCTGTGGGGACTTTTGATACCGTAGAGCGTAGAGGATGGCGAGACGAAGCTTGGCCTCGGGAAGAATGTCGGGAGAAGCGATGAGGGATTGGACGTTCTGGGGAGGGAGCGGAAAGGTCAGTTTGTCCATCCCGAAGAAGACGTGGCAAGCAAGACACTCACCCGTAGATCCGGCGCATGACTCTCGTTACTCGCCAGGCTCTGCTCGAGCTCGGAGACTTGAAGCAAATGCCTCGCGTTGACGAGCCGAGAAAGCTCGCCGACGAGCGCGACGTGTTTAGAGACGTTGCCTCCGAGCTTGCGGAACTCCGGGTACTCTTCGATGAATCTGCGCGAGGGAACGAGGGTGGGGTCAGCGCTGGACTGGGCCGTTCGAGAGGGTGAGGAGACGCTCACCGCTTCATGTCGGCTACGGTCTCGATCTTGCTTGCACTAGAGCTGGCCGAGCGAGTCGAGTAATCCGAAACGTAAGCCGAGAGATGAGCACCGAGGTCGCCAAAGTTGTCGTAGAGGTTGGAGGCGAAGAAGGGATCCTGATCGGGGGAGAGGACAATCTCCTGTAGTGCGGAGCAGCGATCAGCGGAGCTCGTTGACGGTATCCGAGCAAAGAAGCGCACCTTGAGCTCCTCCCTCACGTCGGGCGCGCTCTCCAAGCTGACCCTGCCGTTCTGAATCCCGAGCAGCTCGTGCACCATCGCCTGATACGTCCACTGACTCAACAACGGCGTAACGGGATCGTTCCTCCTATCCAAGATGAGCAACAGCGGTGCCGTCGCCGCCTTCCTAAACTCCCATAACTCGGTCTGGTTGTTCATTTGATAGAGGACCTCCTGGCCGAGCTTCTTGGCCATGGGCGACATGCGTTCGTATCGGATTATTGGGCGCTTCTTGAGTGATAAGAGGAGGGCTGTGAGTCCTTCGATGTGTCGTGGAAGGGCGAGGGAGGAGGGGGAGAAGGTATTGGGGGTGTCGCCGTAGAGGGCGACGGCGCGTTGAGTCGGTGAGGGGTGCAGAGGTGTTGGAAGAAGGGAGAGCGAGAAATGGGAAGAGGTGAGGGGAGAGTAATCGGCAAAGTACTCCTGCGAATGACGAGAAAAGTCAGCTTGCGAAGGCGAGCGAAGCGAGCGCCGAGCATGAAAGCTCACCTGCACCTCCCGTACGAGCTCGTGCTCATCCGCTTCGGCCAAGCGTTCAATCTGCGACTTCTTGAGTACGTTGGTGAAGTCTGCACCGTCTCAGTTGGTCAGTTCAGCTCCTCGATGCTCGTTCAGCTTGCGCTCGGAACTCACACAACCAATAGCCTCCATAACGTCCCTCCCTCAATTCCCTCTCGCACGCCTCGATACTCTCTTCTGTAGGCCTTAGCAAGCAAATGCACTTGAGGTGCGGTAGCCTCTCGATCCCCTTGGAACTGCTGGGCGGATACGCTGCGCCGTTCGAAGGTCCAGCATTTAGCGCCGAAGCAGGGAGCGAACGAGAGGGATTGTCAATGCGGTCGGTGAGGTACACCTCGTGCGAGAGGAGGGTGGATTGAGTGGAAGCGAGCGAGAGGATTGGCGTCTGTTGTGGGAGGCGTCAGCGCTGCTCGTTCGAGGGCTGAAGGGTGCTAACGTACCGTCTCAGCATCCAGCAATAGCACCTTGATACCCGGGGTGTTGGTGATAATCTTGTCGATGTAGCCTTGGATCGCTTTGAGGCAGTCCATCCTCGACGGTCGGGCCTTGAGCGCTGATGTGGAAGCGAGAGTAACAGCTAGCTGGGGGCGAGGTGGAGGATAGGGATTTGATCCTTCTGTAGCTGCTTGAAGGCCGGCGAGGTTGAAGAAGCGAAACGAGGAGATGTGGAAGACGCCAAGGCGCTGAGCGCGTCGCCGTGGCGCCTTTCGCAAGGAGCCGTTTCGGCTGGGATCCACAGCAAAGCGGACAGCGTTGAGTAGACAACCCTAGCTCATTTTTGTTCTTTTGCTGCGCGCATGACTCTAGGTAGCTCTTTGGAGGGCTTCGCAACGCATCGAAGCTCTGAGCTAGCAAACTCGAGACCAAAGGTGTACAAGAGGCTACGAAGTGTACCAAACACTAACAGCGATGAACAGGTATATCCTCCAGTATCCTTGACCTCCTCTCGAAAGCAAGTCGTCGTCCCTGCGAAGCGAACAAGGTCAGCGCCGAATCGCCGAGCTTCGCTGTCCTCGTTGAAAGCTCACCACTATCCTTCTCAAGCACCTGCCGAAGCTAATCTGCGAGTATAAAAGGGTTTCAGCGAGGTTTCGAGGCGCTCTGAAGACTGAGAGAAGACTCACCAGTGAAGAAGCGCTCGGCGCCTCGAGGCTCAATCCCGTGGGCTCGACAACCTGCTCGCCACTCCTCTTTCGCCCTCTCACTCAGCGAAGACCTCGAATATGGACTATGAGCCATCCTCCATCGTCGTAGCTGAGCCATGCAAGGCAGGTCCAACGCTTCGGCTAGATCACTCGGCATCGGATCTTTGAACTCGCCCTCCGTCCTCAGGTCAGAGATTTCAAGGAGAGCGAGCCGATGGGAGAGGAAGGATAGAATGTGCTTCAAATGAGGCGTGGCGGGATTCTCGATACGGAGTGTGGTGACGGAGGTGCAGGCGCGGAGGAAGGATTCGAGGGAGGAAACGGTGTCGTCTGGTCGCCCGTAGGAGTTAGGAGCGAGCCGTATCCTTAGGTCGGTGATCTGTGGGGCGAGCTCATGTAAAGAAGCGTTTAGTGCAGGGGAGAAAGGCCCAGTCGAGCAATCAAGCTCAAGCCGAGTCAAGCGAGGGGCGACGGTCGGAAAGGGGAAAAGGAACGAGGGAAGTTCGGGGGGTCGGGAGCTGATTTGAAGGGTATCCAGGAGCAGCGTTGTCGAGAGGGGAAAGTCTGCGTCGATTTGGATTGAAGTGTCGAGCTTCAAGAGTCGAACACCTGGTGACAAGGATGGAGAAATGTCAGAGCCGTTTCGTAGGTCGAATCGAAGTGTGTCGTGACGCATACCTTGAACGAGCCAGCCGAGCGAACCGTTGGGGACACGGACAGTTTCCCGTGAGCTTGTTAATACAAAGCTCAACTCCTGTAGGACGACGCCCTTTGCCTTGAGGATGGCAAGCTGGTCCGCGAGCGCCGAGCTGTATTGACGCCCGAAGTCGAGCGCCAGGCTTTTCATGCTGCCGAATTGCTGACCATCCGAGGTAGAAAGTGCATCGATGTATTTCCTCCAACTCGAATGTGGGCTTTTCGTGTGGAAGAGCGAGGAGGGTAGGGATTGCGACGGAGCTCGCCAACAGCGGGCGACGAGCGCGGTTCTTGTGAATGTCTTCGTCGTCTC
>JACWFO010000086.1:0-20101 GCA_019775505.1 Leucosporidium yakuticum | reverse complement strand
GATGAGGACGACCTAAGCATCCTGCTCAACATTGTAGGCCAATTGAGCGAGTGTGGGCGGGCCTGCTATCAAACAGGATTGACCTCTTGACCTCTTGGATGAATGGTACAGCCGAGAGGTAAGCAAACAGGTTGTGGAGAGAGGCAAAGGAAGAAATCCCGTTGCTTGATAAGGCCCTTCCCTGTCTGGAGTTGAGCGAGCGAGCGAGCCAGATTCAGCTGACCCCTTCTTTCCTCCTTCTCCTTCACTTCTTCAGCTTGATGTCAGACGTTCACAGCTTCAAAGGGATGGAAAGCGGTGCACATCCACCTCAACAAGCTATACACGACCTAGTCCCCGGCACTGTGAGACTTTTCGACTCGGACGGGAACGACATCTCGGGCGGCGAGCTTCTCCTCTCTCCTGCACCCTCAACAGATCCCGAGGACCCTCTCAATGTAAGAAGTTGACTGAAATAAACGGCTTTTGTCTACTCGCTGACCTCTAGCTCTGGAACAGTGGTCTACCGCGCGCAAGCACCTCTCGCTCGCCAATGTCAGCCTCTTCACGGTGTTGATGGGTTACGCTACAGGTGAGCATCTTCCATTCTCTCCTCAGCTGTAGTTCTAACGTTTTGTCATCGAGCAGGATGCCTCTTCTCCATCTATGTCCCCTACTCGGAGTCTTCGGGTATCACCATCACAAACATCGATTAAGGTGAGTGAGGACTTGCTCTGCCTTAGCTCTGTAGGCTGACCTTCTCTTTTCCCAGCCGTCGGCATTCAGTTCGTCCCGGTCGGCTTTACTCCCCTCATCACCAACCCCCTAGCCGCTGCCTACGTGAGTCGAAGAACCTCGCCGAGCGAACGCCGAGCTGACACTCCCTCCTTCTCTCAGGGGTAACATCTCTGCTATCTCGGCGCTCTTCTGATAGGAGCAGCCTTGTGCTTTTGGTCACCCTATATCACCAGCGGCGCTCAGTGGAACGCTCGCTGCACCCTCTTCGGCGTTGCCGGAGGACTCATCTTTTCGCTCTTTTCCGCAAGAGACTCTCAAGCTTGAGCTAGCTCTACAACAGTTCTTAACTTCATTATCAGCTGCTGCTACTCTGATCTATCCTTATAAGGCCCAAACGCCCCAGTCCTCCACTTCTCTCCCGTGCCCAACTCACTCATTCTCCTTCCGTCCCATCAAGCAAAACTCTCGGTCTCTGCCACCACCACCCATCACAAGCCCTGTAGACTCCATCCCCCTCCTCAAACCGGTCAAAGCAGCCTTGGAGTGATGATGAGGGGCCGGATTTGAGGAGGTACCATCCGGAACGAGAGGACGTGCGAAGATCCCAAATGCACCTATTGATGGCACATGTTTGAGGCCAGGGAAGCGACGTTTGCAAAGTGGAGATGGGAGATGGGAGTGGGAGGAAGGAGGGGCGAAAGCGAGAAGGTGCGCGGGTGAGGGGGAGGGAGGGCCAAGGGGAGACACGGAATTGGAAAAGTAGAGGGAAGGGACAGACAACAAGAGCACCAAAGTGATGGAAAAGGTCACAAGGCGGCAAGAGTGGAGAAAGAGAGTCAGCAACCCGGTCCTTCCCCTCCGCTCGGCAGCCGCGAAAGGAATGACTCACCAGCTCCCACACTGGTGCTTAGCACTCTCCACTAGCCTCTCCACCATTCCCTTCTCCCTCAATGCCCTGCCCACCGCCCTTCCTCCATCCCTCCCCTCACATACCGGCAGCTCCTCCAACGCCGAGATCCACTCGCCCATCGCTTGATTCACGGCAGGACAGTACTCCTCAACTTGTTGGCCAAGCGGGGAGCGATTGGATAGCGAAGGTGAAACATAGAGGGCAGAGTCGAGTTTTCTGTGGCGGGAAGGGAGCGGGGACGGGAGGGAAGGAGGAAGTGGGGAGAACGAGAAGCGACGGAGGCGCGGGAGGTCAGCGTCTACGTCAAGGTAGTGGGAGGGGAAGAGAAGTGATGGGACTTACAGAAGATCGGGGCAGAGGTCTTTGGCTGTTAAAGTCGCCATTGACCGCCAGCGCGAGAGGGGGACCTTGTTCGTGATCTCGTAGGTGGAGCCGTCGCTGCTGCCTGTTGTGCAGAAAGGCGAGGGAGGCGATGATAGACGGGAGGTAACAGGGATTTGGAAGAGGTAGAAGGGGTAGAGAGAATGTGAGCTGAACCATCTAAGCTACTTCACGGCTCCTCGCCCTGCCTCCCCCCGTTCGACTTCAAAGCGTGAGATGGAACTCACAAACGGCAACCTCCGTACTGCTATGGCTCAAGCTCAGCCTATCACTACTTTCTCCTCCTATGATCCTCCGCATGCACTCCGTCCGTAAATCCCAGCGCGAGCCTTGGTCGGCGAGACCTGAAGTGAGAGAGCGGTCGAGTGGACTGAGAGGGGGGAAGGAGGGGAAATGAGAAGGAAAGAAGGGGATAGAAGGTAGCACGTTCGACGAAGAATAGAACATTGGCGCGGCAGGCGAAACGAGTGAAGGAAATGAAAGGAATTGGGAGACGGCAAGGAGAAGCGGCAAGGGGAGGGCCGAGGGGCGAAGCAAGGAGGGCAAAAAGGGTGTTGAGAGAGGCGCCGAGAGGAGGCAGAAAAAAGGAAACGGAGTGTCAGTCGAGCACTTGAAGGGATCTGAACCTTTCTCGCCCTCCTCCTCCGCTTCGTCCTTTGCGAGCAATTGACTCACCCACAGACGGCAGTGTAATCGGTAACACTACTCGGCGGTAGCGCTATTCGTAACGGGGGCTTGCCCGTGATGTAGCCTGCGATTGCGTTGAGGAGGATGTCGTCGCAATGAGCCTTGCGAAGGGGGGAGAGCGCGCGGGGCAGAGTTTGGGAGCGAGAGGAAGTCGAGGGGAGGGGAGGGGGAAGAGGAAGAGGAAGATCAGAAGAGGGAATAGCGAGGCGGCGTTGCGAAAAGGGTTGACAAGAGGAAGAAGAACGAGGCAGGAGCATAGTCAGCTTCCACCTCTCTGAATCACTCCCTCGCGCTTCCTGGGCGATACCCTCTCTTTCCGTCCTCGTAGCATTCCCCGATCGCAGAGACCGAAGCCCAACTCACCTCTTGTTCATCCACGTACTTCCTCAACCCTTCCAATCCCACCTCCTGCTCTCCATACGCCGCCAAGAAGCCCACACTCAGCATCATGACCCTCGGAAGGACAATATTGTACCTGCTACCCTCTCCAGGAAGAGTGAGGAGCTCGTTGAGGATGTACTCGTTGGTTTGAGGGTCGCGACGGCGGGCGAAGGGGCCGATCAGGCGGTCGGGGTGCTCGAGGAGAAGGGAGAGAAGGCAGGTGAGGGCAGGCTGGCGTCGGAACGGGAGATGAGTGATGGCGGGTGGGAAGAGAGGGACGGAGAGGGGTGGGGTAGAAGAAGCGAGGCAGGGGAAACGGCGATGGGCGAAGGCGGGGGCGAGCGAAGGAGCCGAGGGGTGAGCAAAGATCAGCGAGCGCTCAGCATGGCGGCAAAGGAGACCTTGACGTACGAGGGAGACTGCGATGTCGTCGTCGAGGACGAGGACGGCGTCGGTGCGAATGAAGGGGAGCGAGAGGGTCCATCTGGGCGCGCCGAGGCGAGGGGTGAGCAAGCGCAGAGAGCAGAGAGCCGAAACGAGACGAGCACACACCTATTGTTCATGCTGTTGACTTTTCCCTTGATGACTTGCACTCGTTTAGGCATGCGAGGCGGCGGAGCAGACGGCTCGTTCCAGACGAGAATGACCTTGTCGACGATGTGACGGAAGGGAGGTGACGAGTACAATGCTGCCGTGTCGTGGATCCATTGCGGGCGAAGGCCTGTAGTGCGATAGGCCGAGAGGAGGACGGTGACTTTGCCGTGTTGAGCGAGCGCCGTTGAAGTGGAGGAGCGCGAGGCGGAGGTGATAGAGCGAGGGGAGAGTAGAAGGTACAGAGTACCTGCTAGCAAGGTGCAGCACAAGAGGAATCCTCTCGTCAAGCGATACTTGACCATCCCATTCGAGCAAGCGGATTCGGGCGAAGGCGAACCAGCGAAACGCGGCTCTCCCTCTTGCTTGTCGCGTCTCGAAGGCGGGAGGATGAGCGCTGCTGCTCGCCGAGGAGTTGCCCTGCTATTGGCGATAGTAACATTACTATTACTATCTCTAAGGCTATCATCTCGTGCTCCTACGGCTCTCCCTCTCGTCATCGTCGTTTCGCCCGTGAGCTCTCCCGTTTCAAGCCTCGTTCAACAGCAGCTAATCAACTTTGCTACAGACTCACGACCGCCTCACCCGCTACGCCGACACTCTACACCTCCAACTCACCCTCCAAGCTGCCCTCTCGCTCCCTCAAGCCCCCCGAATCGAATGGCTGCTCGTTGAAGATGGCCCGCTGCCCGACCCAGCCATCCTTTCCCTCCTGCACCGCTCCAACATCCCGCACCACTACTTCCACCAACTCACCCCTCCTAAAACCGAGCACCGAGGTCTCGCGCAGAGGAATCGAGCCCTCGACCTCATCCGCCGAAAGGGGCTGGACGGCATCGTCTACTTCGCCGACGACGACAACGCTCTGAGGCCCGAGCTGTTGTCCGAGCTCGCTAGGATACCCAAGGACAGCTACACCATCTTCCCCGTTGGCAACACAGGCTACTTTGGCTTCGAAGGGCCCGTTCTCGTCGCCCAAGGATCCTCATCTACCTCCGCCGAGCAGGACGATCAAGGCGCCGTACAGATCCAGCAATGGTGCTGCGACTTTTGCCGGAGACGGTGGAACGTCGACATGGGCGGCCTCGCTTTCCACTCCTCGCTTCTCCATTCTTCTCCTCCCCTCGCCTTCAACCCCCTCGCCGAAGCGGGATTTCTCGAGACGGATCTTTTGGAGCAGTTTGAGGCGCTCAACGCGACTCTCACCTTCCTTCCTCGACTGATGGACGAGGTGCATGTGTGGCATGATCACTCTGTGCCCTTTTACAAGGCGGGATTCTACGATCAAGATTGGAGGACCGAGGGGGTGCTGAGCAGGAAGTTGATGAGCAAGAACGAGGTGGCTAGAGGGTTTAGTTGGGCAAATAACTCTTTGCCCGTTGGTAGAATGTTGTAACACTGTAGCAGCTACCCCAGCTGGCGGGAGAAGACTCTGCGAAGCGCCTACTTAGGCGAGCGCCGACGTGACTGTCGCTGGTTGCTCTCCTCCGGGATCGTTCAAGCTCGAGGCTGGGATGAGCGCTCTGGCACCTCTGGGGAGGCAGCTTAAGGGAATCGGGGCTACTAGTATGTTTATCCCTGCTGTTGCTCTATCGCAGCTGAGCGATTCTTGCACCTCTACAGGACTGGCCCTCGTCGTCGCGTGCAGTCTCGCGTTGGTGTTGCTCCATTCTCTCGCCTCTGGACCGGCCAGCAGCACTCGCAGCAGGAACAACAGGACCTCGGCATCTTACTTGACTACATCGCTTGGATCAGGCTGCTCCTCGCCATGGCTCCTCTCGCTCCGAAATCAAGCCGCCTTCTGGACAGCTTCTCTCTCCCCCTCTTCGCTTCTCATCCAGCCCAAGGACAACGTCACCTACTACAACTGCCCCGAACTATCGCTAGCCGTCTTCTCCCTTCGCCTGCATTACTCCAATGGCCAATCTCACCTCATTTCCACACCACTTTCACAACTCTCCTCGATGGGCCTCTACTCGCTCCCTCTCGACGCCCTTCCTCCCGCAATTCGCATCAACGAGGAAGAACCTGCACCTCAAGCTGAGGTTGAGATCCTCCTCGAATTTGGCTTCTATCCCGGCGCTGCTTCAGGACAGCCTTGCGCGGGAGCGACTTGTCAACCCGCCGAGCTGAGCAGGATGGGAGTAGAATGGAGTGGTGGGGAGGTGCTTACCGAGGATGGGGAGAGGGTTAAGGTGCAAGTCGAGCTAGCGCGACGGGAGGCAGTAGCGCAGGAGGATCTCGAGCAGTGCCCGACGCTCTCTCCCCTTCCAGTCATCCTTTTCCCGTCGTCTTCCTCATCCTCCTCCCACCCCGCCCCTTTCACCTTTCTCGACCCCACCGGCTCTCCGTGCTCCCTTCTTACGCCGAGCCCACTATCGCCCTCGTCGTCCCCGCGCCCCATCACCTGGGTTCACCTCCTCGGCGACTCGAATCTTCGCCATCTCATCCCGCATCTCGCTCGACCTCTCGGACTACAGCACTGCACTTCCTACACGAGGAAACCCGAGCCTTATCCGACCGAGTGGATGTGCCATGATGGTAGTGGAGGAGGTGTGGTCCTCACTTTTGCTTGGTGGTTCTTGACGACGGGTGAGCTCGAGATGATTCGGAACTCTTTGTGACCTATTGAAGACTGAGCCTACTTCTCTTCCACGCACGCAGACCAAAACGACGCCCTCAACCTCGGTCGAATCGACCTCAGCTCCCTCTCGACCTTCCTCTCCTCAATCCCCTTTCCCTCGTCCACTACCGCCTCCTTCCCCTCCTCCTTCCTCTCTTCCACCGCGCCAACCTCACTAACACACCTCTTCATTTCCCTCGGCTCCCATGCCCCACTCTACACCACCCTCGGTCTCACCTCGGCACTCACCAAGCTCCTCCCCGCCTTCGCTACTCAAGTGAGCCGAGCTCGCACAACCTCGTTCCTCCCCACCACCGCCGTCAATCCCGCTGCTATACCTCAAAACTATGGCCCTCAAGCAGTGATGCGCAACAACGTCATGCTGAAGAGGACCCACGAGGTGCTGCAGCGATTTGTCGAGGGAGAGTTGAGCGAGGCGGTTGCGCAAGGAAGAGGAGGAAAGGTCATTCTTGGGGAGGGGGTCGAGGAGGAAGAGAATATGTCAGAGGAGGGAGAGGGACCCGAGGTGGAGATGTTGGACGTCTTTAGCCTCTCGGCGGTCGTGCCGACGAGCATGATGGTCGATTCGGTGCACTTCAAGGAGGAAGATATGGGTGCGGGAGGGGAGGGAGTATATGATGCATGGGCTAGGATTATGTGGACGGCAGTAGAGAGGCGGTTAGGGGATGAGAGGCTTGAAGAAGAGGCTGAGGGCGTCGGAGAGGAGGCGCGAGAGTGGGAGGAAGAGCAGAGCGAGGGACTGCGTTGACGGTTCAGAGCTGTAGAAGGTTCAATGTTGTATCTATCGTAACGCTTGTTCGCTTTGTTCGAGCCGATCTTCTTCCTAACGAGAGCAAGGGAGTGTAAAGAGCCTGCGAAGGACCCGCGCCGAAGTGATTTTCTCCCTCGAGAGCGTTCTTCTGGCGCTCTGAAGATGAACTGGCAATTGAGTGATCTGTATGTTCAGCGTCGAAGTCTTGTTCCTCCCTTCGCACTTCGCGGCTCTCTCAAAGCTCATCGGCCGTACTCTCCTCTCGCCCAGGCTCGAAAAGGGTATGAACAAGGGGGCGAATGACAATCTAAATGCTGCAATAGTGCTAAATTAACCCTTCTCCTCACCTCCCCTGCCCCTGATTATCTTCTGGATGGACCGGCCACACCCTCTCCATCTCGACTCTCGTCTCGGTAATCTTGACTCCCTCCCTCGGCAGCCCTGCGAACCTATTTGCCACGCCGGGCGGTACGAGAATTTCTCTCCCCGTGAAGAGAAGGGTGATGGGGAGCATGAAGCCACTGGCGGCGCCAAAGAGGACCGTCGCGCCGGCCATGTCGGCCATGGCGACGAGCGAATCGGTCGTGTTGTCGACGACGTGACCTCCCTCGACGTTCTCTATCCGTGGATGCGGGTAGTTTTCCGCAAAGATGATGATGCAGTCGTCCGAGAAGCCGTAGTGGTGGTGCACCATGTCGATGGCATCGTTGAGTTCGGCGACGCCTGTCGTCCTGAAATCGCCGACGTGGTTGGCGAGATCGCCGTAGCGGTAGTGGAGAGCGGCGTAGCCGTTGGTGCAGTGGTTGCCGATGTTGGAAGGACGAGTGGAAGGGGTTACGCTCATCTTGGGGCGAAGGCGGTCGGCGACGCAGGCGAGCTTGTTGGAGTTGTAGAGGAGGGTGCGAGGGGTGTAGGTGTAGATGTCGCATTGGGAGGTGTCGCCGATGATGGCAGGAGTGCAGTCGTGGTTGTCGGCTTCGAGGGAGGGGATATCGAGGACTGATCCAATGTCGCAGGTCCGCCGACTGGGCAGCGAGATCTTGACGGGCGAGCGGGAGAAGAGGTTGGACGAGGCGTAGTGGTGGCCCGACTCGGTGAATGAGCGCATGTATTCGCAGCCTAGTACTTGCGCCATGAGCTCTGCGCGATGCGTGAGCCGTAGATGGTCGCCATAGCCTCCCGAGTTTACGCCGCCTTGCTGCACGACAACGCAGTGCACCTCTTCGGCGAGTTCGAGTCCGGCGAGGGAAGCGAGATGGGAGGTGGTAGGTCCTACGTGGAACTCGCGCGTGATGAAGACGAGAACGAGGAGAGCGAAGAGGAGGGCGGCGACGCGTACGGCATTGGGCAGGCGCGAGGGAGATAATGGTGAAGGGGAGGAGACGGGTTGGTAGGTGCTGCTGCTGCCTCGGCGGAGGAGGTCCATTCTGATGTAGGTTCGAGCTCTACGCTGCACCAGACGACCACGCCGAGTTGAGCGAAAGGGCTGGGAGAGGATCTGTTGGCTCAAGCGCAGTGTCGAGAGCGAGGGCGGGGACTTTGGGTGAGCGGGAAGAAGAGCGGGGAGGTGGAGAGGAAGAGGAGCTCACGAATATACTCTTCCGTAGCTCTGTAGCCCGGTATAAACCCAATCCGAAGCGAGCAGAGCGACGAGGCAAAGACGAAGGAGGAAGCAGAGGAGTGTTTGGGCTTGGCCTTGGACGTGCCTCGCTAACAGAGTTGCCTCGACAAGGCGCGTCGGGTTGATTCCCTCTCCCTTGCTCTCCTTCGTCTTCCTCTCGTCTCGTCTCGTCTCTTCCCTCGGCGTATATCAACCTACAGAGATGCAGGATCCTTCACCTTGGAACTCGCAGCAGAGGCGCAAGTGGGCCATTCCCGCTGGAATCCTCTTGCTTCTCGTCTTCACCCTCGCGTCCTGGAACTCGGGCGTCTCCTCCTCTTCCTTCACCTCGTCCACCTCATTATCAGCACAGGATACTGCAGCCCTCACCAACGCTACCCGCGATGCTTGCGCCAAAGTCATGAACAAGCAGAAGACCCTCTTGTTCGACACCTTCTCCGAGGTGTTTGACGGCGTGCGCAACATCGCCCTCATCTCTGTACCCGATCACGAGAACAAGGTGCGCTCCCTTTCGCTCTGTAGCCCTACAGCGAACGATCTCGCTGATCTTGGACGCGTCGAGCAGGGTGACAGCGCCATCATGACCGCCGAGATGATGCTCCTCTCCACTCTCGGGATCAACGTCGTCTACTCGTGCGGAGTCAAAGACTACGACTTGGAGGCCCTCACCGCCGCCGTCGACGACTACGGCTCGGACCACTTCGCCATCGTCTTCCACGGAGGAGGAAACTTCGGCGACCTCTACACTCGCGAGCACGGCCTCAAACTGGACGTCATGTCCACCTTCCCCGACATTCGCATGCACGTCTTCCCTCAATCCCTCAAGTTCCGCTCCGACGCCACCATGCAGGCGACCAAGGACGTCCTCAGCAAGCTCAAGCACGCCAGCATCGCCGTCCGTGACCACCAATCCTACGATTTCGCCATGAAGCATTTCGCTCACTCGGGTCTCCGCGTCGACCTCACGCCCGACATCGTCTTCTTCATGGGCTTCCGCCCCGAGTTGCGCGAGCACTTTGGCAAGCCCGCCCACGACCTCCTCCTCTTCCGCCGAGCCGATGGAGAGCGCACCGAGTGGAGCTGGGCCGGAGGAGCCAGTAGCCCCGACTTCCCTAAACCATTCGTGCAGTCGCTCGAGGCGGGAGGCAAGGAGTTGACCTACAAGGCGGGCGATTGGAGTGGAGATTTCGACATCACACCGGCCGAGAAGGGCGATGGAGAGCAGAGTCATATTGAGTTCCGCTCGTGGAAGCGCTTCATGATGGGAGCAGAGTGGCTCTCTTCGGGCGAGTTTGTCATCCTTGACCGTCTGCACGGTGAGTCGACTCTTCGACTTTGCTTCTCGGCGCAGACGGAACGATCGCTGACTCGTCCCTTCCTCCTTCTCCTCGCTACTCTTTTCAAAGGTCACATCTTCTCCCTCGTCCTCGGTATTCCTCACGTTTTGATCGACAACAAGATCGGCAAGCTGAGTGAGTCGCCCCTGCTTTCACTTCATTTCTCTCCTCCCTTCAGTCCCTCCTTTCTGGTCTTCCTGCCAAGCTGACCCCTTTCCTCTCTCCAACAGGCGACTACTACAGCACCTGGACCTCCGAGTGCCCTCTCGGTACGCTCGTCGCGCCCGAGCCCACCGAGTCGGCCGTTCGCGCTGCCTACCGCAACTGGGTCGAGCGAGGGCAGATCAACGGACGCATGTTTGTGTAGGGGAGATCGTAGCAGGGCGAAGAGGATGGATGGACTGTGCTCTAATGTTATAGAATGATCACGATGGCATCTCGGCGAGCACCTCGTTTCGTTTCGCGAATGCTCGAGCCGAAAAGGCGCCGGGAGACGCTTTTCGCTGCTGATAGCCACTCGTGATCATACAAAAGCCTTACAATCCACGGTCGACGCTTGACCACTACCCAAAGTTCCATGAAACGCCAGTTCCCTTCGCTCAATCAATGAGCCCTCCCGCCGCTTCAATCTCGTGCCAAACGAGGTCGAGGACGGTCAAGAGGGTATACATCTTCTCCGTATTAACCTGATAGCTGTAGTGCTGCGAGTGGAAGCGCAGGTTAGCTGGTGGTCGAGAAGGAGCGAAAGAAGAGGAAAGCCCAGCTCACCTGCCCGTCGAAGGAGTCGGCTGCGACGAGGGGACAAAAAGTAGACCAAGTCAGCTTCAAAATCAGAATCAGCGCAGAAGTCACTCTAGCCGTAACTCACCTCCTGAAGTAGCCTGCAGGGTGATGGTGTCGTGATTAGCGAGCTCGTCGGCGATTCGGCGAAGGCAAACCGAAACTCACATTGTACCACTCCATGCGTTGCAAGCCTCCCTCCGCCACCGTGTAGAGTTTCTTGTGATCGTCCATGATCCGATCTATTCCTTCGATGAAGTTCTTGACGGCTGCTGGTCCTTGTGAGCTGTAGTAGGGCGTCGCAATGTTCTCGCCGGGAGCATGGCTGCCTTGCCAGATGGGGACAAAGTGAGGGAAAAAGTGTTGATTGAAGTCGAGTACCGGATGGATGAAGTTGGTCGTGGCGATGTTGAGATCATATCCAAGATGAATTCCGCCATCAAAGAGGAGGATCGGAGAGAGCTTTTGAGCAGCTGCGGGAAGGGCCGAGGTGTAGGCGAGGATGTTGTTGAGCGAGGTCCTGCGAGGTGGTGAAAGTTAGAAGCTGCGATAGAGCCTCACTATGAACAGGACTCACCACTGAAGGTCAACGAATCGCTTGCCCCGAATCGGCCGCCCGGGACAGACGGTCTCGGGCAGGCTTTCGAGCACGTCGTAGATGCCAGTTCGGCACGGCGAGATGACGTCCCAGTTGTCGGGTTGACGGTCGTTGAAGAGCTGCTCGCCACGACACTGAGCGCGAAGTTTAGGGTCGATGACGGCGCCCGAGAGGTCGTCTGCGGTTCGGCGAAGGAGAAGCAAGTCAGCTCTTGGTTTCTCACGAGCATGGCACTCCGACAACAGACAAACTCACTCGTCAAGAAGATGAGGAGGGCGTCCCAGACGTGACGAATGAAGGAATCGCCGGAAAGGAGGAGAGCGCCGAAGCCGCCGATGAGGTCGCAAGCCTCGTCCTGGGTGAAGACGTGCGGCGGTGGGCAGGTCTCGAGGTCGAAGGAGAAGCCTGCGAAAGGTGGTGGAGGGTTGTCCTCTGGTGCGTAGGGCGTCACGGTGAAGTTGGCGTACTTGCTAGGCGCGTCCTCCTTGATCCGCGATTGCTTGAGGTCCAGCAGCAGCTCGGTGAGATTGCAGCCTTGGTAGAGGTGTTGGTAAGAGCGTGGTCCTACTGCCGTCTTGTACTGTCGGCCGATGGTGTAGTGGGAGAGCCGTTTGAGCTGCTCTTGCGACCGAGGGTGAAGCGACGCGAGCGAGAGGAGGGCGAGAGCGAGAACGGACAAGGCGAACCATAGGAATGGGCGACGAGCTGCCTTGTTGGAGGTAGAAGATGTAGGAGAGGTGGGAGGGAAGTCGCCGTCCTGCATTGGGAGCTTCGAGTAGCCTTCGTCCGCCATTCCTGCTGAGAGACGAGCGCGCGGTCTGAGCGAAAGGCGCTGAAGGAGGAGATGAGGGAGAGGGGAACGCCGAGTAGGATGTACCTCCGACCTATAAGCTGAACGCTGGTGCAGAAAGCGAGACGAGAAGAGGAGGAGGGAAAGAGGCAGAGGCGCGAACCGAAACAATCGGCGCCCGGGCCAGCGGAACCTGGAGCTTGGACGCGTCTGAAACATCTTCGCGTTCCTCCTCGAAGCTGTAATGGAGTACAAAGCTCGGTGGAATCCCTTTGAGGGGCAAACGAGCTCTGACAAGCTGCAGAAGCTACTCGCTGCCCAGCTCAGCTTTCCGCCGAACTCCTCGTTCTCGGTGATCGCGATCTGCTCGCCCTCGACAACGGTTTCGCCATCGTTCAGCAACGCAAGTACAGTGTATAGTGAGTGTTCTGCTATATTTTCTAACCAGTGTTTCTAACCAGGGTCCCCCACACTCCCGCTCTTGAACAATATGGCCGGTTCGGCGCCTCCGAGCAAATGCCGCCCTTGACTCTACACTCTATCCTTTACTCGTCGCGGCTCCGTTTACCATCCTCCAAAATGCTACAGACCTGCTCGGCCGCGTCACCCGCATCCTCTACACCAAACACGCCCTCCACCTCTCGGCTCGGCCGTCCCCTTGACCACCTCTTCAAATCGAGCCATACATCCATCACGCCGCCTTCCTGAAATACAACGAGAAAGAAAGAAGATGCGAGCCTTGCACCTTCGGAGGGATAAGGGGGTTGTCGTAGGCGTACGGGAGGAGATGAGAGGGCGACGGAGGGAGAGGAGGGCGGTCGAGTAGGAGGCAAAGGTCGCGATCCTGCGATAAGATGAAGCGATGGGGAGGAAGAGAAGGGATGAATGGGAGGAGGAAGGCGACGAGGGAAAGGGGAGGAAGGAGGGAAGTCTCTTCATGCCGTCGGAGCGAGTAGCCTCGACGGGCGAAGCGAAGTCGGAAGGGGAAGGAGGAAAGACGAAGGAGGAAGGAAACAGGGTGCGTGATCCTCGAGAATGACTTGAGATCCAACCTCACGTCCCGTCGCTGTCCGAGTGGATGAAGTAGGTCCTGGGGTTCTCCGTCTTGAACTCTTTGAGGTCGAATGAGGCAGCGCCGAGGTTCTGGATCATGTCGGTGTAGGCTATCTTGCTGAGCAGAGAGCGTCGGAGAGGTTCCTTGTCGGGCAGGCGACTGTAGAGCAGCCAAGCGAGGTCGAACGGCCACTTGGTGAACTTGCTCTCGCGAACTTCCTGTAGGAAGGCGAGGAAGTTGGGGTCGCCGATGTTGTAGAGGGCGTTGCCGTTGATGTGTTCTGCAATGTCGGGACCGAGCTGATGGCAATCTCCGTTGCTGCTGGCCTTGCCGAAGACGGTCTTGCTCGTGGCGCAGGCGGCGCGGAAGGCGGATCCTCGGATCCAAAACGGCTCCGACTCCTCGACGACCTTGACGAGCTGGCTGAGCCATCCCGAGATGACTGGCCGAGTATCGGGCTCCATCATGAAGACGTGCGTGGTGCCCTCGGCCGTATGCGAGCCGTTCATGAGCTGGTAGAACTGCTCGTTGGGACCTGCAACCCAATCGGGATCGCGCGCGTCGGGGGTGTAGTGATCAAGCTCTGCGCTGATCATAGCCTGGGTGAAGCGGACGTCTGCACAAGAGCCAGCGAGCGCCCCGTCAGCTCAATCAGACGCGCCGAGGAAGGACTTGGGAAAGCTCACCTTCGAAGCACCGTTTTACGCCACTCGGCAGAGCATCAAAGGATCCCTGCAGCTCCGAAGCGACGCCTTCTTCCAGCGCCTTGTTCGAGTAGAGGTAGAAGACGGGTCGTGGCGAGGCAGGCGGGCGAGCGCAGGGAGGGGTAGTCGTCCAGCCGCGAAGATTGTCCTGCACCTTCTTGACGTCGAAGCTGGTGAAGGGCATGACTACTGCTAGGTGCGGTTTCCGATCTCGGTCCTCGAAGCTGCTGCTCATCAAGCTGTCGCTGACGGCCGATGCGAGACGAGCGCGGCTGCTCCCGTTGCTTGCCAAAAGGACGAGAAGGGCGACGACTAGAGCTCCAGCCAGGAGGGATTGGGTGAGGCGTTTCCCGAGACGATCTGTGAGGTAGGCGGACATAGCCTTGCCAGCACCTCAACGATTGGGTGAGGCCGAAGAGGCCGAAAGAGGCGGAGTGGGGACTCGGGAGAGTTGCAGTGGGAGGAAGAAGCGAGTGTTGGTGCAGGCAGCAAAGGCTCCCTAGTGACAGCGGCGAGCGACAGACGAGCGAAGCGAACGAGCGAGATGTAGGGGAGAGAGGGAAACGATCCTTCGAGCTTCGCCCCCATCACACATCTCCGTTCGCTCGGGTCGAGATCGCTTCCCTTTCGACCTTCATCTCGCTTTTCTAGCACCGACATGCCTCGCTCAAGCTCGGTAGAGGCGGACAGTAGTGAGCTACAGGATCTACTTTCGCACCGCCAGTCCGTCTCAGAGGAGCCGGCGATGGATTGGCCAGACGAAGAGACGCGGGGTGTTTCAGCTTTAAATCGGAGAGCGAGGGCTCAGACCAGCTGGCGCGCCATGTTGTCTGCTTTGATGGGTATTGCACTGCTGCTGCTGCTCGGGGCAAGCTACACGTTAGGCAGGAGGAGCGCTAGGGCAGATGCTGAGAAGAGCGAGCGAGGGTGAGTCCAGCTTCCTCGTTGGTCAGGCTCCTCGCCTTCGCTAGAGTACTATAATGTCGCTACAGCCACGATTCGACTCCCGCCGTCCAACGCCTGCTCATTCGCCCTTGGGCCGACAACGAAGGCTTGGGGAGCGTTCTGCAGCTGCTTAAGAGTGACCATAATCTCTCTACGCTCCTTCCCTATTTCTTGCTGATTCCCTGTTTCCCAGTTCCCATCGTCATCGCCGAGCGAGTCGCCAACGCCACTTTTTGGCTGTCCGAAACCGAGTCGATCCACCACTACTCCTCCTCTCACCTCTACAACGCTCGATACTTCAACAGCACCTTCCCTCTCGGCAAGACCTGTCTCCTCAGCCACTACCTCCCCATCGAAGATCGCCTTCCCCTCGTCCGAGCGGTCTGCCAACCCGACTCGGCTTCCTCCTCCTTCCTCACCCAAGCCGCCGACCTTGGTCGACGACTCGCGCCTTGCGCAATCATCATCGACGACGCCCCTCACGAGGTTCACCAAGATCTCAACGGATGCATCTCCCACTTCTCCCGCGAGCGGTTGGGCGGCATCAACCAGCGCCGACTCGGCGATTCAAAGGCGGTTTCAGTCGGAGTACATATTCGCTGGGGCGACTCGGCTCGTCCTGGGCAATCGCACTTCCGAGGATCGATGGACCTCGAGCACATCAACACCATCGTTCGCGACGCTCAGGCGAGGTATCAGCAGCTCGACGTTCGGGTGGCGATGGAGAACCATACGGCGACCGTACTCGACAAGCTCGAGTTTGCCTACACTCTCGTCGACGGAGACGACGACTTGGGTGACCTCAAGCTGCTGGCCGACAGCGATCTTCTCCTCGTAGGGAGCTCGAGCTACGGCGCGCTCGCTCACCTGCTAGCGCCGAAGGGCCTCACCGTCGTCGAAGGAAACGATCTCAAGTACAAGAACACGCCGAGGAAGTTTGTGTTGTTTGATGATTACACCAGCTCGTCTTTGAAGGAGTTGGATCGGATCTTGGGCTGGTCGACTCGGCGGAGGGAGCTCGGGGGCGATGAGTAAGGTTCAAACTGCGATGGAGGTTCGACGGGATGCTGTAGGGTAGTAAAGTGTTGTTGTATCATCTTTTCCCCGCTCAAGGGCGCTCTCATCCCTCTCGCAAAGTCTTCGCCTTCCTTCGGCTCGTTCGCCTGCTCTTCCGACTCCAAGCTCCCGAGTTCCTTCTCGCTTGAGCTGCTCGATCTTCGCTTCGCACCTCGCTTGTATGTTCGTAATCGTTTTTGATTCCTCAAGGCTTCGGACGGAAAGCGTCGACAAAGGCTATCTCGGCGAAAGCGCGGAGCGGGAAAGATCAAAAGGGGGGAAATGAGCGACGGCACTCTCTAACAGCTGAGTGTGTGGCGAGGCGTCCATGAGCTACAGGTACAGGGATGGGGGCGCTACGAAGGGCCGTTTCGTGTACGTGGGCTGATACGTGACAAGGAAGGACAGTGGTGGTCAAGCAAGACCGAGGACATGAGTGAGAAGGGGCTACAGCTAGCAAGAAAGGCAAGGGGGTGCGAAGATGGAGGACAATGACGAATGTACTCCCCCCGTGAGTGCGAATAGAGTCTATGTACTGACGTGACGAAACCAGAAACCCGACGAGAAGACGTGTAGAGAGATCACAGAACCGAACCGAGAGGAAGACCTAACCACCAGCTTAAGCCTGAGTGGTTGAGCAGTAGTACTGCCCAGTCGAGCTGGTGCGACGGTAGTAGCCTGCAGGATACGAGGAGAGCGCATCAGCGCCCGACTCAAAACTTCAAAGCCGAAGCGGCGGCGCCGAGAAGTAGCTCCGAGAAGTCAAGAGCTCACCGTTGGGGCAAGTGATGCCGCACCGGAAGTTCCAGCAGTGAACGCTTCCAATGCCGTTGTAGGAAGGAGGGCAGACGTTTCCCTCCTGCAGTGAGAAGAAGAGGGGAAGGAAGCGCCGAAGTAAGCTTCGGCGTTCCGTGAGACAGAGTAGGAGAACTACGTACAGCACCGCAGTTGTTGGCGTCGAACTTGGTGTTGACGCAAGCAGTTCCAGCGGCGTTGGGGGTCTGTTTGGAGTCGCGAGCAGGCGGTAAGTAAGCTTCGGCGATGGCGGGAAGAGGAAGGGGTCACTGACCTGGCCAAAGTTGCAGACGAGGGTGCAGCGAGGTCCAGGGGTGCAGAGATAGACACCGTTGCGAGGAGCAGCAGGGCATACCTGTGTCGAGTACGGGCAGAAACGTCAGCTCGCCGGCCGAGAGCGAGAGCAAGAGCGCCGAGAGCAAGAGCGCCGAGAGGTGAACCCCCGAAAGGTGAAGCCCCGGAAGGAGAAGCGCCGAACTCACCTTGCCGGTACAGATGTTGGCGTTCTTGTAGCAGAAGCCGTTGCGGAGGGTGTAGTTGTTGTTGCAGACAATCTGGCAGCGTCCAGTGTTCGAATTGCATGCAACACGGCCGTTGGCAGGGATCTCGGAGGCAAGAGCGTACTTGACTGGTGAAGGAAACGAGAGATAAAGGTCAGGTGAAGTCGTGTGGATAAAACAAAGGTCATTGAAAGGTCAGGGAGAGGGGACTTACCACAGATGGGAGCTGCCGAAGGGGAGGGGAACGTCAGCTGAAGGCTCAAAGACGACAGACGAAGGATAGGCGCAAAAGGGAGGAGGACGCACTGCTGGCCTTGGCTCCGACGCCGCACTGCACCTTAGCAACGGCGCGACGGTGGATATCTCGGCGCTCGAGGTCACGCTTGGTCAGTCCTTCGGCCTTGGCCATCTCCTCGATGGCACGCTCGACCATGTTGAAGTGCTTTTCGTACTCGAGCGCGCGAGCCTTCTTGGCGTTGCGAGCCTTGGTAGCAGCGATGCGAGAGACCGCCTCGGCGCGAGCCTCACGCTTGTCGAGGAGGGGGTAGTCACGGCCGAGGAGGGAAGGGTCATCGAGAGAGAACTCTGCGAGGGGGCGGGAAAGCAAGTCAGCGGTGCTTTGAGAGCACGGGAAGTTGGAAGCGAGGGACAGCTCACCCTTGAGGGGAGACGCCGAAGCGAAGTTGAGGAGGGCGAAGGCGGCGACGAGGGCAGCGAAGGAGCGCATGGCGGGGGGTTAGGGAGTGTAGGAAGGAGTGTGTAGGAAGGAAAGAGAGGGAGGCGAGCGAAAAGCGATTGATCGGGAAAGCTCTCGAGGGAACGAAGAGATAGTCGGCGGCCACCCAAGTCCCAAGGTTTCACTCTCAGCGCCTCTCGCGTCGCGACCCACCTCCGGGAAGCTTCCAAACTCAGGGATCAGCCTCTTCTCCAACCATGCAAGAAGGAAACTCACGATCGTACCCTCGCCCGCCTGTCTCGTTTACATTTATGAGGCCACTCGGCGCTCTCAACGACGGGTCAGGGAAGGGAGGCAGAGCGCCGAGCCAAGGGAGGCGGTTATACCAAGCAGTACACCGTCACCGCCCTCAATATCATCCCGTCTTTGGGCATCTCTAACAGGCCTCGTGCGAAAGCTGAAGGTTGCCGGCTCGCGGAGGTTCTTGAACTCGTCGGCCGGATTTCTGCTCCACAGCGCTCGGCATCGGAGCACCATGGCAATCCTGTACCCCGGCGGGTTCTGCGAAGCATCACGCTCGCTACCTTCCGCTCTGGGAAGGATCTGGCTACCCCAGCTGTCGCAGGTGATAAGGCGGGCCTGGAGAGCTTCTCGATCTCGCTCTCTTTTTTGCCGCCCAGGATTTGCGGCTGAGCAGTCGCAAGGGAGAGGCTCATCGAGAACCATGCAGTGCTGCGAGTAGCTCAAGCAGTAGGAGAAGCCAAGCGAGTCGAAGGGTGCAAAGCGAAGGAATCTGGCCTTTTCCGTCGAGGGTCGATTCGCAGCTTCGTCGGCGAGCTGCTCAGCGAAGGGCGCGCTGTTGTAGAGTCCGGGAAGACTTCTTGCCCACTGAACTGTATCATTGTGAAAGGATAAACGCGGGGTGCGACGCAGGAGCCTCCAAAGGCGACTCGGAGCTCGGCCCATCGACTTCCCCTCGGTCGAGAGCAACCCGAGCTGCTCGTAACAGCGAAGGGTGCACATCAACACGACGTGCGTCAGCGGGTCTTTCACCGTATTTCCGCTACGTCACCTGCACCTCGATAGCAAGGCTTCATCCACTCGCGCTTGGCGCTGGGAAACGCACCCCGGGCAACGCCGAGCTCGCCGAGCTCGCGGATTGAACTCTTCTGAGCAGCTGCAAGAGTGCTGAGGCTATCGTACGCCTGTACAATAGTGAGAAAGGACTTCTTAGATCGCCTCGACGACGCTACGCCGATCCGATGAAAGTGCAGAAGGTCGCACGAAGAGCCGAGCCGGAGAGGCGGCGAGTGAAAGAGGCAGCGAGCGGAACGGGGCGGCGAAGGCAGCATTGGATGGCAAGGAAAGGACAGAAAACGCTCTGTCGCTGCGATAGGTCATCCTCGGGACCTTTCGGACTTGCGAAGAGCCTAACGAGTCCTTCGCCGAAGCCAGCCGCTCGTCGAAAGCTAGCCAACGCCGAGCCAGCCTTTCGCCACTCTCAAGAGATTTTCTCACTCGTCGTGAATAAGCTATTTCTATAAACGTACACCTGTAGATGTCGTCGCCACTCAATAGTAAGCCCAGTCGCTGGGCCATGAGCGTCCGTAGATATCGCGACAGACGTAGTCACCCGTCTTCCCTAAGCTCACCCGAAGGTAGCAGATGTGACTCGTGAATGATGATCTTGTGTTGCCTACGGGGTTGAGAGCGCGTGATTATAGGATGTGAGACGTGACCAGCGAGGAAAGACGGGAGAGGGAGAGGCAGCGACGAGGTGGAGGTGGTTGGCGTAGGGCGGGGAGCAGGAGGCGAGAGGGGAAGGGGATGGAAGGGATGTAGCGGAGCGCGTCGCGGATGGTAAGAAGGGAAAGAGGGTGAACGGTTGCAATCGACGAAGGGCGAAGAAAGCGAAAGTCGGAGGGAGGTCGGCGATAGAGAGTGAGGCGAAGTCAGTACCGGCTCCGCAACAGGAGAGAATTCGCCTCGAGAAGGACAAGCAACTCACCAACAAACTTCTGCCCCCACTTGCAGACCTGCTGCTCAATCGCCCCCAATCGCATCGACTCTCCCAGCTCCGGATCCACCAAATGCTCGAACCACGGCCGATTGTACTCGTCCCAAAAGTGCGCCTGAGGGAACCGCTCCCTAAACGTCTTGCGGAACTCGTAGCTCCCACTCTC
>JACWFO010000085.1:0-10301 GCA_019775505.1 Leucosporidium yakuticum | reverse complement strand
CAAAGTCTGATGTAGGCTACCAAGGGGCACCAGACTCGGCAGGGGCATGCTTGTACATAAAGAAAGTACAGCTGTGCACCTCTAGTGCACTGCAGTGGCCTTTGACAGCTTTGCTGGAAGCACTGTTTGCCAAATCCCAATAACTGTACCTGTACCGATTAACTGCGCAGCGATTATTGGCAGTTATAGAATCAATTGCCGGTGATTACGATTAATTGCACGCAATTAATGGAAATCATGCTCTAAGTTGCAGTGGGAGCAGTTCTCAAGTCTCGTCGGTGGGCGGGTTGGAATAGCAGGCCGGGCTATGGTGAGTGGGAAGATTGATGTTGTGGTATTTGCAAGACCTGGTGCTCTCGGTGAGCTTTCCTTTCGACGTGAGTTCATTGCTTCGGAGGTAGCTTACCTGGTGCTCTCGGTGAGCTTTCCTTTCGACGAAGGAAAACCCGCACCAGGCTGCTCGTCTCGCTACTCAAGCGAAATCCTAATCCCTCCTTACTAATCCCCCTTCTATCCCCAATAGCTCATTGCCCATCTCGCCATCTCTTCCCGCTTCTCCTCTCGCTCCACTTCTTCCTCTTCCCACTTCCAACTCTCCCCTTCTCGGTCGACGTCCACTAACCCGACCGAGCGACAGAAATCGACGTGCTTGTAGTGAGGCAGTCCCTTGGTGAGCATGTCGGCCGCCATGTCCCTCGTCGAGACCCAGCGCATGAGGATTGAGCCTTCGGCGATGTGGTCGCGGATGAAGTGGTAGGGAGTGGCGATGTGCTTGGTGCGCGGGTGGAAGGCGGGGTGCTTGGCGAGGGTGATGGCGGATCGATTGTCGCCGTGGATGATGGTGGAATCGAGCTGAGGAAAGCCGAGCTCGGCGAAGAGCATGCGAAGCCAGACGGCCTCGCGAGCAGCGAAAGACATGGCGACGTACTCGGCTTCGGTGGAGGAGAGGGTGACGAGGGTTTGACGTTTGGAGAGCCAGGAGATGGCGCCGCCGGCGCAGCGGAAGACGTAGCCAGTCACGCTCCTCCTCGTCTCGGGATCGGCGGCGTGGTCGGCGTCGCAGAAGGCGTCGAAGGAGGTGTTTGCGTTGACTCCTTGACGGCGGTAGACGATTCCGAGGCGTCGAGTCCCTTTGAGGTAGCGTAGGAGATGAATGACGGCGTCCCAATGATATGACTTGGGGTCGTTGGAGAAGCGACCGAGCCAGGAGACGGTGAACGAGGCGTCGAGTCGACTATGACCGACGAGGTAGTTGAGCGAGCCGATGACTCGACGGTAGGGTACGGAGGAAGGGTCCCAATCGGGCTTGTTGACCTCGACGAGGTTCGGTTTGAAGGGCGTGGAGGTGGAGGAGATGTTGGGAGGAAGGTGTTCTTTGACGAGCTTGTCGATGATGTGGGATTGGGAGAGGAGGATGGAGCCGGTCTTGCCGTCGCGAGTGATCTTCTGTCCAACGAAGAAAGTCGCTTCCGGTTGAGTGCGAGCCTTGAAGCGAGAGGTGAGTTCGGCGAGGAAGCCGTCGAGATCTCCGCCTCCCGTGACGAGGCCATCGTCGACATGCGTGCTGATGTAGACGGCGGTTGATCCCTCTCCTCGGACGAAGACGGCGTGGTCGTGGTCGCATCGTCGGAAGCCGATGGAGATGAGCCAGGAGCGAAGGACCTTGTACCATTCGGCGCCGGCTTGACAGAGGCCGTAGAGGGTTTTGACGAGGTGAGCGAGGCGACCGTTGGGGAGCTGCATGTAGACGTTGAAGTTCTTGAGGTCCCCGTTGAGGTAGGCGGCCGAAACGTCGAACTGGCGAGTCTCCCACTGGTGCTCGACGGCGAGAGCGAGGAGAAGGCGGTGGCTTGTCGCCCGTCCGGTCGGCGAGAAGGTGTCCTCGTAATCAAGGCCTGCCCTCTGCATATCCCCCCTCGCAACCAAGCGAGCCTTGTACTTCTCAATCCTGCCCTCCGCATCCCTCTTAACCACCAGCACCCACTTCGACTTAATCGCCCGACTCCCCTTCGGCACTGCCTCCACCCACTCAAACGTTCCCATCGCCTTCAAACTCCCCTCCTCCACTGCAATAGCATCGAGCCAAAACTCCCGGTGAGGCCCAGCGAGGGCCTGCTTGAGCGTCGGAGCGTCGAGGTTGTCGGTTCCGGAGGCGAAAGCGAGGAACTGCTCCCTAGAGACGAAGTAGGCGTTCTCGAGCGAAGGGCTGTCCGACATGGCGATGACCTCGCCTCCCTCGAAGGTGTTGTCGAGTACTGCCGTTGCAGCGTAGGAGAAGCCCGACGTTGGGCGAGAACGTTTCGAGGTTGGGGGCTTCCAGTAGTCGCCTAGCGAATGCTCCTTGAGCTGGGAGGAGGAGGGGGAGGGGGTGAGGGAGGAGGAGGGTCGTCTGCTGGAGGTGGTGCATCCTGTTGAGGTGCAGGAGGTGGTGGCGGTGGTTCGAGATGAGGCGTAGGAGGGAGACCCGTCGTCGACCTCGTCACGCCCTCTTCTTTCTCCTCCCCTTCGTCATCCAACTCCGGTACCTCTTCCCTCGCATCCTGCACCCTCATCTCCTCCCAACCCTGCTCCCCTACCCGCTCAACTTCCCCCTCCAGCTCTCCCCACTCGACGAACTTCTGCTCGTAGAAGGTCGCCTGAGCCGACTCAAACACGCGGCGCTTCCTCAGATCCCAATATTGCCACGCCTTGCTCGTAGACGAGTAGCCAACAAAGTAGCATACAATAGCTCGGGGCGAGAGCTTGCTCCCGCGCTGGGAAGCCTGCAAAGGGACGATTGCGATGCAGCCCCAGACGCGAACGCGGTCGAGGGAGGGGCGGAGCTCGGAGTCGTCGAGAGAGGCGAAGTAGAGCTGGTGTGGAGAGGAGCCGTTGTTGGCGCGAGTAGGGCGAAGGTTGATGGTGTAAACGGCGGCCTTGGCCGCTTCCTCCCACAGGAAGGCTGGTCGTCCTGAGCGAGCGAGCCAGCTGCGAACGACGTTGAAGATGGTTCTCCATCCTCGCTCCTGTACGCCATTCTGACCGTGCTCCTCGGTCGAGCTGAGCTCGTGGTGGATACCCCGCTGCTTGAGGTACCCGTCGAGGTCGGCGTTGACGAACTCGCCGCCGCGGTCGCTGCGAAGCGACTTGACCTCCTTCCCTAGCCGTTTCTCCTCGCGAGCGACGTGCTGCTTGATAACCGCTGGTGCTGAACCCTTTTGCCGAGTACCCTCGACCGTCCTCCAGCGCGAGTAGTCGTCCGTAAGGCCGACGAGGAAGCGAGCGCCGCTGAGGGCGGGGACCGATGATGGACCCCAGACGTCGCTATGAAGACGACCGAGAGGCGAACGAGAGCGGCGAATTGCTGCTCCTCGGTTCGGTCGAAGCTTAGTCTTGCCTTGCGCGCACGTCGAGCACCGTTGGATCCTAATCCGCGCCTCGGCCTTTGTTGCAAGCCCTTTCCCTTCCTCTACCCTAATAAGCCCTGAGCTCTGCATCTGTACCAGTACCTCCCAAGCAACATGACCTAAGCGAGCGTGCCACGAGGTCCATGAAGCTGTCGGGGTGGAGAGGACGGTAAGAGCGTGCTCGGACGAAGGGCGAGGGGACGAGGGAGGAAGCCAGCGGCTCACCGATGGAACGAAGACTCCATTCGACGTCGTGAAGGTGAGGAGAATGGCTCCATCGCGGTTGGTGAGGGTGCCCGAGGATCCTTCGAAGTTGGCGTGCGCGCCGGATTGGAGGAGGGAGGCGAAGGAGAGGAGGTTGGCGCCGAGGTTGGGGACGTAGAGGACCTTCTTGACGTCAAAGGTGGTCGTACCTGCTCCTGTCTGGAACTCGGGGCGGAGAGTTCCCTCCCCGAGGGCTGCTCCTGCGCCTCCGAAGGCGCCTCGGACCCTCGGCGCTCCTTTGCTGAAGGGCTGCTAGTCGTGGAGGAGATCCTGACAATCGGTCATGTGCCTCGAGGCTCCGGAATCGAGGATGAAGGGAACGACGGTCCCATGCGAAGCGACGAGGGCGGTGGGGAGCTCGTCGGACTCGACCTGAGCGACGAACGAGCCGAGGAAGGTCGACGGTGAGGGTGCGGCGGCGGTGGGGGAAGCGGCGGTGGGGGAAGCGATTGCTGGAAGAGCGACGGCGGGAGGATGGGAGGATAGGGATGGAGGGGAGGAAACTCGAGCAAATCCGACGAAGGGCTCCCCTTCCTCGGCGGAAGAGTCGGCGTCGAACTCGGTGATCTCGGTGCGGAGGGCCATGGTGTCGGAAGCTGCGACCTTGATACCGAACTTGGCGAGGGCGTTGGATCGAGATCCGGCTTGATCCTTGAGCTCGATGGGGCACTCGTCCTTCCAGTGTCCGTCTCCGTAGCATCGAGCGCACTGCTGGCGACCGAGCTTGAATCGTCCCTCCTTATCGATCCCGTGGGGCCAACGTTGGTGGTTGGCGAACTGCCGAGCGTCGAGGTGCTTGTTCGGCGCTGACTTGGTCCTTCCTCCTCCGGTCTTGCCTCCCTTTGCTCCTCCTCCGCCTCGCCCGTTCGTCTTGCCCGACCTCTCCTTCTCCCTGCCCGTCTGCTGCTGCTGAGGCGGAGTTGCAACCCGAGCTGCCATGGCCGTCTCTCCTGCCTCACGGATCTTGGCGTCGGCTTGATGAGCGCAAAGACGCTGAGTGACGGCGGAGAGTGCTGGATCCTCTCCGAGAGGTGCGACGACATCGGCAAGGTGTTGAGGGAGAAGAGCGGTGATGAAGAGGCGATGATGACGGGTGTTGAAGAGGTCGACTGGTACGAAGGGTTTAGGAGGAGTGGGGTCCGAAACGGTGGCGAGAGCGTGAGCGCGAAGCTGAGAGGCTCTATCCGCCATGTTGATGTCCCTAAGGATTTGACTGATCCTTCCTAGCCATTCCTCGATCTCGGTTCCCTCGGTCCATCGCGTCTCGAGGAGTTGAAGGATGTGGAAGACGAGGGAGATTCGACCTGAGGTGTTGGCGTACTCCTCCTCGAGCTTGGCCCACATCTGCGAATGGGGTACATCCTGAATCGCCAGACTAGCCTCCTCGCCGATGAACGAGTCCAAGAAGAGCTTTGCATTGCTCAGAGACGCTTCGTAGGAATCGAGGTCGCGATGGTACTCCTTGAGAAGGGAGGGATCCTCCTCGAGCTCCTCCTGAGTCGGTTCGACGGGAATGTAGCCTCCTCCGGTGACGGCGTTCCAGAGTTGCGAGCCGACGAGTCCTGCCTTGAGGATAGGCGCAAAGCGTGTCCAGTTGGCGATGGTTAATCCCTCAGGGAACTTAGCGAGGTTCGACTTGGTGAGGGATTCGGCTAGACGGGTTGTCATGTTGAGGAGTAGGGTAACGAGGAGGGAGGAGGAGGGAGGTAGCTTGTTGGGAGAGAACGAGCGGTATCGTTCCGTGGTCGAAGGCGGTTCTGCAGTCGTTTAAAACGCTACCAATTTGCAAGACCTGGTGCTCTCGGTGAGCTTTCCTTTCGACGTGAGTTCATTGCTTCGGAGGTAGCTTACCTGGTGCTCTCGGTGAGCTTTCCTTTCGACGAAGGAAAACCCGCACCAGGCTGCTCGTCTCGCTACTCAAGCGAAATCCTAATCCCTCCTTACTAATACCCCTTCTATCCCCAATAGCTCATCGCCCATCTCGCCATCTCTTCCCGCTTCTCCTCTCGCTCCACTTCTTCCTCTTCCCACTTCCAACTGTGGTGCTCGCTGAGATTAGAGGGCTGACTCGCTTTGGTTCGCAGGAGCAACTCCCCTCCCTCATCCGCCTCCTCAGCGCTTTCCCCTCACTTGAACGTGTTACGCTGCAAGGTTGGGTTCCAGGTCCAGATGACGACGAGGACAAGGAGGCGGCAAGGCTGCGACTGGAGCGCGCTCAATGGTTCGTCGACACCCTAATGACCGCTCTAGCCTCTCGGCGACCTCAACTTTACGCCTTGCCTTCTTGCGAACCCGCTCTTGCCGCTGCCATCCTCACTCCCTTACCCTCCCATCTCGACCATCTCTTCCACTCCTCTCCAAACCTCGACAACTCAATCTCTCCATCAGCCTCCGCTTCTCATGGGTCCTTTGCCGAAGCAAGTCGTCGTTGAAGGAGCAGCTCGGACTTTTGCACCCGATGAGGTGGATAGCATGGTCATTCAATGGATGGTGGAGCTGTTGGAAGGAATATCAAAGTCGGTGAGAGTGGTGGAGATTGGGTTGGTTGAGATGGACAAGCTCGGGGAGGCTGTGCTGTTGACGGTGGAGAGGCAAGATGCACAAGGGTTGGAAAGTAGATATTAACTTGTAGGCTATTTGAAACAGAGTACCGAGAGTGTTCTAAACCACTGCGTCTGGTAGATGTCTGGGAGGTCCCCGGTGGCGTCTGGGAGGCCCCCGGTAGCCTGTAGGTCAAAAAATGACCTTTCCTGCTGTGAACGGTCCAAAGTTGGCCTTGTTCTGCACTAGAAGCCTCCTCTGATTTTTGGGGATACATAGAAATATAGATCTACAAAGCGCACTTGCCGCTGTGGCGTCAGCTGGCTTACATATGGAGCTAGAGCCTGCCATATGCCCAGTGGATTCCCCTTTCTCGGTGAAGCCTCCGGGGCATCTGTCAAGGGCATTTGTGTGGTACGGCTGATCAGATACCATCTAGATATATGCTTTGAAGATGATATCAACCTGAGAGGACCTGCAGCTGGCTGCATGGGCTGCTCTTGGCTGGTTCAAGGCTTGGAATGGACCTTAGTCCTTAGTGGCTCGTAGCAAGGGAGCTGACTTGTGTTGCTGCTGGGTTGAATAGAGAGACATGCAAAGAATTAATAGAGCAGCTTTGACTCTGCTGTCCCTTAGGAAGTCCTTTCACATCCATATGCTCCAGAGCCTTGTCCTCGTTGTGATGCTGTCGGGGAGCAGGAGGATTATGAGCAGGAGATCAGAGGTAACGTCGGCTCGGAGGAAGGGGAGATCAGGGAGGAGAGGGGCAAGATCTCAGAGCAGCCCATCACCGACGCCATCCACACCTCCATCACCACCTCCTCCCCGTCTGCCTCCGCCTCCAACACCGCACCCTCCAAGTCGCCCTCCGCACCCTCGCCCTTCCCTCCTCCCATCCTCTTCACCCTCAAGCGACCCTCGCCCGTTCCGCCCTCCCAAGCCGACACCGATCCCCTCTCCACCTCCTCCTTCACTCCTCCTCCCTCCTCCCTCCCTCTCTCGCTATCGAGACGATTCACCCGTTGCCTATTCCACCATGGGACCACCTCTCACCCCCCATCTCCGTCGCAAACTCGAAAGAGGAAGCGTTAGAAGCTCACCGTAAGCTACTAAAGGAGATGGGACCGGATGATGTGGCAATGTACAGCGATGGATCGTTGATGGATGGTTGTTCGGGAGCGGGATTGGCGATCAGGATGGCAAGGAGAGAAGGAAGAAGAAGGAGAGATGGAGAGGGAGAGCGAGAGGGCGAGGGAGAGCGAGAAGGAGAAGGAAAGGGGAAGGGAGAGCAAGAGCGAGGCGGCATAAGAAGGGAAGGGAGAGAGAACGATGGCGAGTTTGAGGTCGAGGGAAGCAGTGCAGGTGAGGGAGAGGGAAGGGAGAGAGAATGGGCGACGGTGGGGAGAGGACTCGGTCAGCACCAGACCGTCTATGTCGCCGAACTCGTCGGAATCCACCTCGCGCTCACCTCTATTCCACTCCTGCCGAACCCCCGCCCTCTCCTTCCCCGCCGAATCGTCATCCTCGTCGACAACCAGGCCGCTGTTGGTTCGCCCTGCGGAGGAGCCAAGTCGTCGGGTCAGTTTGTCCGCCTAGCCAACCGCCAGGTGTACCAGGACTTACGGAGGATGTACCCGAACACGTCCGTTGAGTTCCAGTGGGTCCCCGGCCACCTAGACGTCGAGGGGAACGAGTTAGCGGACGTGGAGGCAAAGGCGGGAGCGGAGGCGGAGGAGCAGGTGAAGGAGCTTACAGAGACAGCCAAGGCAGCACAGGCCGAAGGAAAAAGAGTCCTAGAGACCACCATCCGAGTGTCGGAGGCGGAGGAGTCGAGAGAGACGAGCAGGTTGAGGGAGAGGGGAGAGGGAAGCGAGCCGATTTTTGCTAAGTCGTGCTGGGGGCTGGAGGGGTTGGGGAAGGCGACGACGGCCATCCGAGCGGCTCACAAAGCACAGGTGATGCTAGATTGGGCGGAGCAGTGGTCCTGTGCTCCTACAGGTGCAGCACTTCGCCTTATCGACCGTGCTCCCCCCGGCCCCCGANNGAAAACCCGAGACTCGACATCACTTCCTCCTCGCCTGTCCCCTCCACCGTGTCGCCCGCCAACAGCTCCAACACGACGTAGGAGCCGAGGGATTCGACCTCTGCTCCCTCCTCTCCAATCCCCAATGTATCCCCGCCACCCTCCGATACATCACCGCCACCGACCGCTTTCCGCGGTACTTCGCAATCCAAACACCCTCTCCTTCGCCCTCTCCTCCGCCGGATTCACCCAGGGAGCTTCGCAGACGCGCTAGGATGGATTTGATGCGATTAGCTGAGTTGCAGGAGGAGGGAGATGGGGATGAGGAGGAAGAGGAAGGTGGCTGGTGAGGGGAGGAGGGGAGGGGGAGGCGGGATAAGACGGACGTAGAAGCCTGAAGGGGATTGTAGGGGGTGAGGCTCGCTGTAGAAGAGTAGGAGGCAGGTGGGGGGCAGTAGGAGGTCAGTAGGAGGGTACAGAGCGGTTCAAGCAGCGGAGGAGGACGAGGAAGGAGGTCAGGTTGAGGGAGGCGGGCGGACTTGGGAGGGCGGGAGCGCCAACAGAGGGACCATCCTTCACCACCACACTTACCCCCACGCTATTAATCACACTCCACGCTCTCTTTTGAGTCACCACTTCTCTGGTTTCGGTTCTGATTAGACTACATAAGCCTTGGTAGCTTGAAGGTCGTTAAACGAGATTTATTCATTCATTCATTCATTCTTCAGCTCAGTCTGAAGCCTTCGAACCTAGGTGAGTTTGGAGTTCGAGTAGCTTTTGTATGTAACTAGAGCTCAGTCTGAAGCCTTCGAACCTAGTCACCTACACAGGTTACGAGCCCAACAGGCTGCAGATCCACTGCTCCAATCAGAAGGACGCAGTTTTCAACTCGCTTCAAAAGCAGCTCGACCAAGCCGTCTAATCGACTACAGCAAGTCCCTAGTAGCTCTACTACTCTACTACACCACCTACATCGTCCAGCAACTCGTCTGAGACACCCTCAAAAGGGACAAGAGCGCGACCCACGCACGCCACCCCTGTCAAGGCCTGAACAACTTGGTCCTCAAAGAGTAGCGAAGGCTGTAATTGACTTCTTGTATTGAACTACAAATCAAAGCGAATGGCTCTGTAGGTGACTAGAAAGGACACTCGACTGATCAATGTCTTTCGCTGCTCTCGCAAGTCCAGCTCTCGTAGCTGTCAAGCTTGGCTTGGGATTTCCAGACGAGAGGGGGATGCCACTGAAAAGCTGCTGAGCTTATATAGAAAACTAGAGACCCCTGTATTGCTGTGCTGAGCCAACTAGGGAGGTGAGAAGCGAGGGATTGCCCATCACCCATTGCCCATTGCCCATTGCCCATCGCTCGGCGAAGTGCCCTTTGCCCGGGGTGTTGCCTATAGCCCAGCTAGTTGTCCCTTATCTCATCTGTACTTATCACCGCGCTCGGAGATGCCATGCTATTCCGATCCCTGCTGAGAGAGCCGGAGAATTGTCGTCCCTTGGCGAGCAATGATCTTTCTTCCCGTCTCTCTATTCTCGCTTCCTCTCTCGCTTCCCTATGAGGGCTTTCTGCTCGCCCGCGTGGTTTATGCTTGGCGGTCCGTCTCTTGGCTGTGCTGCTTGTTCAGCAGCCCCGCTGCAGCCCAATAAGCGCCCTTCTGGGGCCCGCTTATTGGCAGCCGTGCTCGGCGTCGGGTTGGGGGCATTAGGCGATGGGAGACTCTCAAGGAGTCGCCCAATGGCTCACGTATTGCCCCACTCATGCTCCCCAGCAGCTTAAGTTCAGCAGGTGCGTCTCTTCCTTTCTCTTTCCTCACTCCCCCCCGAGCCTTCCTCAACTCGGGCCCTCTCAACCCCGCTCCTAGTCGATCGCTCTCCCCCGCCAACCGGCGCATGAGCAGCACCACCGACAAGAAGGACGAACAGAAGCCTCCAAGTCGCCCCTCCTCACCCGAACCCAACACCATGTCGACGTCCTACAAGCCGCCTTCGTTCGGATCGCTAGACGCGTCTCAAAAGCTCAACTCGCCGGAGGAGTTCCCTCGCTTCTCAAGGACGATCATGCTCATCATGGGACGCTCGTGCG